>JAZGTK010017944.1:0-12058 GCA_036877625.1 Ambastaia sidthimunki
AACTGTAGCAATACTTTTCAGTGTTAAATAGAAAAAGTTTATTTATAAGAAACAACACAACAGCAAACAAATGAGAAGATTCTCTAGTATAACTGTGCTATATTGTGACTACATCAAATTAACAAGCAAAATAGGCAAAATTACTGCTACTAACACAGCCAAACAATTCCCCTTCTTAACCTTGCTAATTAAAACTAGGTAGTTACTTTAGGAGAAGTGACACTTCAACCCTATAAAAACACACACTTTCTGACGGGTTTATCCACAGACTAAACTCTTTTTTAGAACAAGACTCTTTCATCTACAACCGAAGCAAATACACCACCTATACCTGACAAGAGAGTTCACTCAAATTTTAGAATACACATATAATGAGATGTTTAGCATTTCTATATGTATAAAACTGAAGCCTTTAGTCTTTAGTTACATCACAGCTATGAACAATGATTGAATGAACAATAAAGCATTTGCAGGTGGTTAAGGGAGAGGGACACTCTCACTCTTAAAGGATCTGATTGGACAAAAAATCTGTGTTGTGCAGGATGAGTCATCACATTTTTGTTGGTTGTCTGTTTGTGGGTCCTCGTAAAGGCAGCTCAAGGTTTTTAAGCACATTCATTATAATGTTTGTGTGAACTCTCTCCAGTTAAACCTGCATTAACTGCATTTTACCTGCTGGAGCTTTTCTACAGGAGGAAACACTCCTCATACTGTAACTTCTTACAGATGCCATGACTGAATGCAGGGTGAAACAAATCCATAATGAAAAACAAAAAGATTATGTGATCTAAATCTAAAAGAAACAACTTCTGTTTCAGCAACAAACTGAGAGATTGTGGTTACAGCCACTATATAAACACTACTAAATAAACGCGTTCAGGAAGGCTGATATTTTGCACTGTGAAAATGTCATGATATTTTATGTATGTATTACTTAATTACCACTAGATGGCAGTATCAACACGTTTTATAATCCTGAATAGTTAACTAAGCGTTTGAACCTGTGTTGGCACTAGGAGGCACTGAGGCACAAACTGTGTGAGAAGCCGTCTAAATATATATTTTTACGCACTACCTAACATAAGTCAGCAATGCCACAGTTGCAGTTATGTCAATGACAAAAGAGTACACGAGATGTGCAGATACCAGCGGTTAGAGAAAAACAATTACAGTAAACATAAAGCAAATCGTGCCATTGGGCTGCTGTGGGTTTGTGTGTATGTGTGTTCCTCACCTTTCCTAGGCGAGCTGTGAGGGGACGTGGGAGGTGATGACAGCTGTGAGGAGTTGTTGGACATACTGTCCTCGGCCTGTTTCCTGTGTCTCTCTCCTGCCTCCTCTGAAAGGGACAGAATCTTCTTCAGAGACTGCGGTGAGCTCGTACCTACACAAACACAAACCAAGTGTCATGAGCACCACCGATCCATGACTGAAGGCAGGCGGATGCGGCAAACCAACCAATCACGTTCAAGTTACACAGATGGTGGTCTTACCGAATGGTGGCAAGTCTTTGACCGGAACTTTCTTGCGGGAGGGGTAAAGGGCGACGGCAGGCACTTGAAGCGCCTGGTTGGCTTTCTGAAGCTGCTGGCGCTGGTGGAGGGCTGCCCGGGCGACCACTGGAGACGTGTCAGGTCTCTTTCTGTCTCCAGAACTCTTGGGCAATGCTAAATGTACAACAAAGATAGATTCTATAGCAACACGCTGTATCAAAACTATACTTTATAACTTTAAATATAATGCAAGGCAGGATTGTGCTAATTTTTCTGCACTTGAATTGTTTTCTTCATAATTTTGTGTGCAGACTCCATTAAATTTTAGTCATTTTAGGGTTAGGTGTGGTATCAATTTAAGTCTTTTTTTAATAAAACGTTTCAGAATTCAATATTAATGTTAAAAGTCTCTCAATGACTCAAAATGTCAAAACCTTTCTCATTACAAATTTAATTGTCAGCATAAATGGCACTATAATATTATTGAATTATGGATTTTTCTTTCTTATCTATTTACCCATCTATAGCCACTGTCAAAAATAAAATTTGGTTCTTTTTGCTGCCTTACTGTATTGGTAATTTCTACTGAAAAAGGAAATGTAATTTCTGGAGTTACTCTTGTACTTGTACTTGTACTGGTTCTGTACTTGAAGATGAGAAACGGAAATCAACTCACATGTGTTGATTGAGGGCTCGCACTGCATGGAGAGCGTCTGCAGGCTCTCTTCGTTTGTTTCCAGGGTGAGGTTGGACAGGTATTGTTTAACCTTTCGTGCCATCTGTGCGTCCTCATACAGCTTCTTGGCATTAAGGAAGGAACTCCGTCTGACCCGCTTTTTGTGCCCGCCTGTCTGGGTCACATCCAAGACGGCCGCATTGGCACTGCCCTGGCTGAGCGACCTGAACACAAACACACACAGTTAAAGATAAAATTCAGTTTAGCTGTGTGTAATAATGGCTGATCCAGGATCAGGGAGCGCTCTCGGTCTCTCATATAAACATGCAGTAAGTCGCATTCCTTGCAGCTTTAGAACATTCCAAACATTCCATGCACTTCACATCTCAGCCAATCAGACAGATAAATTAAAACTTAAGTATTCCTCTTTTGTTACTTATTTAACACTCAATTTTGTAAGAGAGAAAACACTGATTATTTCCAGGTGTTCAGCTGAACATTTTTCTGTAACTTTTTTCCCTTCTTCTGTTCGGAATTTCTGTATTTTGTAACTAGTCTGTTAGTCATCTTGTTTTCATTGTTTTTATATTTAAAATAAGAAAAAAATACTTCACATTTTTTTTAATTCACATTTATGTTATTAAATATCTAACTTAACCTAACGCTTAACTACAGCAGATATTCTTGCTCAGGGTTTTAGGCCTAGATCTATGATGCCTCTTACAAAATGCTTGGTTTGCCATCCACCCACATCTATCTTAATCACAATTAAGAAAATAATTAAAACAGTACTTAAAAAAAAGAAATAAAACCTTCACACAAAAAAAGCAAATACTTAGTAGAAGGCGTGCAGCTATGTTAAGTTTAGCTGAAAGGGTCACATTAAAACAAATCATATTTGCTAATGATGGATCATGGGATATCAAATAAATAAATGAGCCGGAACCAAAATGACTGTAAATCAATTCATGCACACTGTAGTATCTATCATGTTATTAAATGAGTTCAGAATTAGGACACATTTAGAATGAGTTAAATCAATGCTTTAATAAATAGCAAAAGTAAAGCTCAGGATGGGTTCTGTCTACTGAAGGAATAATAAAGGACAGTCAGCAGGCAGCTCAAATTAAAGAGGGGCACACGTGAAGCACAGGGTCAAAGGTCAGAGGTCGCCATACTCACCCCAGACTCCTCCATTTCTTCTTCCTGTAAGGGAGAGCCATGAACAGTGAGGCGTGGGGCGGAGAGGGTGGATGAAGAGAGAGATGGGGAAGGGGTGGGGAGAGAAAGCCCATAAGAAAAAGAGAGGGAGACGCACTTAGACGAGAAAAAACAGACTGAGAGGTGAGGTCAAAACAGAGACAAGAGTAACTCTTCTGACAATAAATACAGACTAACAAAGTGACATACACGACGGTTTAACTCTCTTATACATAACATGACAAAAACAGTCACTTGGACATTGCAGAAACCTGTCAGAAGCCTCTGTGTGGAAGCGTGAGGTGAGGGCTGAACACAGCAGTGGAAACTACAAGCTTCTCAATGGTGTGAAGATTCCGGTGTGATACAGGACAGAGGGGGGGAGTCAGTGGAGCTCACCTTGTTCTGAACATCAGAGCCGGGTCCATGTTTACAGCTGCCATCCGACCCACATGTCTGATCTCCTTAGCAATCATCCGGAGCTTCTCAAAGTTCACCAGACCGTCCACCTTTGAGTCGTTTCCTACAGAGGTGAAGAGAATTCAAGCATAAATGTTTTTCATGACTATTCTGGTTTTTATTTATTTGTGATTATTTCATTAGTATTTGGCAGATGAAATGAGTGATTTCTCCAGCTCTGCTCGCAGGTTTGCTGTCATTTCAAATTAAGTGTCTAACTGTCCCATCCTTCAATCCTCCAATTCCAGCCTGTTTGTAAAGCTACATCACACAGTGAGTGACAGGATGACACCCTGTGCTGATACAGACCAGTAAGATCTGACTGATGATCGTGGTCCATTTTTAAAACCAATCTATCAATCCTGCTTTTTCCTCCATACGCTCATGGCAGGCCAAGTTTCCTATCACCCAATGGGCATTATTGATATATAGACAAGGATGTATTTATGTCTGATGAAAGTTACAGATGTTTAGAACAGACCATTTTATGCAGCTTAGTTTTAAAAATAAATTCAAAAAAAATATTTTTATAAAATATTTTAAAAAACTTTTTTGAAAAGAGGATGTTTAAGGGAACATAATGTGTTTTCATTGCCCATTCAACTATTTTATCTCAAGGGAATTTGTGTTACTCCAGATAAAAACCTTTTATTTATTATTCCCAAACAATTTATTCAGTATTACAATATGCATCACCCCAGTACACATGTACTTCTCCATCAGTGGGATCTTACCTTCATGCAGAAAGGTGAGATCTTTCTTGATGACAGGAAAGAGTGGGATGATGGGTGGCTGCAGGTTCTGGCTGTTGAGAAGGTTCCTATACTTGGCCATATTTCTGGAGGGGTCAAACAGGTCCTGGAGATCACTGAACAGCTTCTCATACTTACTGGGCAACTTCTCCCACGTGCCTCTCAGCCTGGAGACCGGTGCCAGGTTGAGACCACTGAAAAAGATGGATACAACTCATATTTAAGATGATAATACGATCCGTATGGAATATTACAGAGGAGCACATGGTATAGTGCAGTGTTGCCTATGTGAGTCAAGGCAAATGGGCAAACATGACTCCACTCTGTTAAAACGCAGCACAAAATAAGACTGTATGCCAACAGAATGAACTGATTTATGGGACAAACTGTATTGCATGTGTAAATCAATCAAACCCATTTTTAATCTAAGATTTCCAAGACT
This sequence comes from Ambastaia sidthimunki, assembly GCA_036877625.1. NCBI lineage: Eukaryota > Metazoa > Chordata > Actinopteri > Cypriniformes > Botiidae > Ambastaia > Ambastaia sidthimunki. Next base: position 5,023 of record JAZGTK010017944.1, read on the forward strand.
ATCTCAGCATCCAGTCAAAATCCAGTCAAGTGGGTAAAACTGACTGCCCAGTTAATACCCCTCTGAATAATAAGGTAGTCTAGGTCAACAGAAACAAATGCATTATGGAACATGCTGTAAAAGACACTGGGATCTTTTGGTAAAAAACTGATAACAGCAATGAAGCTCTAATTAAACGAAATGCTTTCAATTCCTTTAAGTTCTTTAAATAACACTATAATGCTACAAAAATGTAAAAAGAAAATTGCAACAGAAATAAGCATTGTAAACTATTTTAAAATTCATCATCATAATCTATACATTTGCCTTTGTGTTTGTAACAACAACCTTAAACTTAAATATCCAGTGTATCATATTGTTTATTGCTGAAATCATTAAAGCTCTCTGTACCTGATGATGGCAAACATGGAGTTGAAGTTCTTGCACTCGCGGCAGTGCAGCGCAATTTTAATGAAGTGCTTGACGATCTTCATGCGTTTCAGCTGGTTGGGTTCACGGACGACCTCTGTGGCCACCCAGAAGGTCTCCCGGTTGATGGATTCCTCAAACAGCTTGAGGCTGGGAGGACCAGATAAGCGAGATTTTAGCTTGAACAGATCATCAATGTACTCTGTGGGCTCGATGGCACAGAACAGCTCGAAGGCACGCATGGACAGCTGCGTCGCAACTTCCACCGTGCTGAGCTGCAGCAGGCTGATCAGGCTCTCCCGCAGAAGTTCCTGGGCATCTTCATCCGAGCATAATGTTTCTGTCTCCATGTTACTTTTCAGGTAATACCTACACGTTAAATGAAAACAGTTAAACAGTGTTACCTGAGGCAGGCTTTATGAGAATTACTCAATGCAACAGTTGTTTAATATATAGCTACCAATGTGTGCAACCACATGTAGAAACTCCTCAGATGTTCAACAATACTTTCTTGTCATTATTATCTTAGTCATCTCCAACATGTATGTTATTATTTCATGGACTAAAGAAGAAACTTTCAAATAGTGTTTATTTTGATATATATTTGTCTCACACAATTATTGCATAAGTTTTTGTATTGGAAGACTCATAATAGATAGCGAACAAGTCACACAGACTGCTTTAATAAAAAAAATATTAACTGCAAATGTGTTAGGAATGACAAGGTGAGTAAATAATGACAGAACATGTTTATTTCTGGGTAAACTGTTCCATTAAAAAAACAAAATGGTGGCCCTATAATGCAGCACCTGCCACTCAGCTGGATCCTGTCAGCCAGTTTGGAGAGCTGTTCAGGGAGACGGCGCTGCTTGATGACCCCCTCGGGTGTGACTGACACCTCACACAGCGAATAGGCTTCGGGGGCGGCGGTCAAGGCAAACTCTCGGATGGCCTGAGCTACGACCTCTTTTGCAGTGGTGTCCTTCCCAATCATGATGTACCGACTCTGCTGATCAGCCTTGAACACTCGCAGTACCTGATCTGACATGTCTGAAAGAGAGAAATGAATTAATCTTGCTTTATTTCACCCTTTCATTAACCAACATCCAACTTATTATGTACATGCAAAAATTTTCTTTCTTTCTTTTGATTTCGCTTTTTTTAATTATCTGAATCTTTTAAAAGCTTAAAGCACTTCATACTGTATAAGAGTAACAGTAAAAGTCCATTATTTCCCATTAATGCATTTATGTCGCTTTTACAGTTATTATGTTCAAACACAAGGTATAGACACATGTTTAGACTACTGAAACAAACCAAACCTTTATCCAGGTTTGCATCAAAACAGCTAGTGTGAAAGCGACATGAATCAGAGCACAAGATTTAATTAGCCAAACATCCCTGAACAATTTCTTCAACAAAATCCGTGCCGTAAAAATTATTTTGGGAAGCAAAATCATCACCAGCTATGTGTTCTGAAGAACACTTTGATTGGAAAGATAGTAGAAGCGGTCGAGGATTTTTTGTGACAGAATGATATACCTACTTAAAGAGACAGCTTCTGAAAAAGACATTCAGCACAACAAGAACTTATGAAATACGCATATATGAATAATCTTTCAATTAAGCATCAGGTTTTGTACATGCCCAAATGGAATGTGCACAGTAAGATATCACAAACATACAATTAAACAGAAATGTTCTAGATATTAGATAAATGTTCTTCAGTCTAGATACAACATGATCTGAAATAAGATTATTGCTGAAAGTCTAACCCTTAATGTAAACTACTTTTAGAATTTGAATAAAACAAAAGGGTTGATAGAATGTTATTCAAACCTCAAACCCCACACCTACTGCTAAAATCTGATTGGTTGATAGGAATGTGGTTTCAGAACCAACAAGAATGTTGATCCATTCTACTAATCTACATCACATGAAGAGTCTTACCAGGCTGGTTGTTGAAGTCAAGTATGCGATGATGCGACTGCAGCAGGTCAGGGTTACTGGATGACAGGTTTCCACTGACAGGAAGAGCAGGAGGGATCTGCTTTGACTGCTTTAGCCCTACAATACTGTCATCTTGAGACTGGCCTACCCCAACATCACTGTGATCGAATCAGAAGTGTTACAACACCGCAATAAACAAACACACCAATGGAGCCATCCAATAATAATTAAGTCCTGCTTACTTGTACGGTTTGGGTGGAAGAATACTGGTCAGTGTTTTATCGAAGATCTTCTTCAACTTGTTTCTGCCCCCTACAGAGTTAGCCTTTGCTTTCTTGCTGGCTTTTTCAAGACCCATCACCTGCTCCACATCAACGGCCAGATCGGGGATAGAGTAGCGGCTGGCTTTCTTAATGTCCCCAATTTTGGGGATGTGAGGAGCCCCATTCTTCCTGTCTGGTTCCTCATCCTGGTCATGATCTTGGTCCTGTTCAGGCCTGGCCAGCAGTTCCTTAAAGACTGAGAGCGAGAATAACAAAGGAAAATGAAACATCTGAGAAGCAAAAGTAATAGCAGCTGACCTGGCAGCATTCAGATGAAGCTGTGTCTGGTTTAAACAACAGTTTTTCTCTTATTTAAATGTGTCTGTGCACATGTTGAAACTGTAAGTCAGTGTAACTTACCTAAAAGATTTGTTTTCACAGTAATAGACAGATGTGTGTTGTTTTGTAAGATCTCGTTGGCTTTTGATAGCGGCACGTTTTCAAAATTTTGCCCATTTATCTCCAATAACTGAAAGAAACATAGAAGTTATATAGATTAAACATTTTATATTTTTCTATACATTTATTATATATGTATTTTATATAAAACATCACTACTATTTCCTGACAGAAAGAAGAGGTAAAGACAATATAGTAACACTTTAGTGGGAAATATATATTGACAATTAACTGTGAATTTTGCTTATAAATAAATTCCTAAATTTACTGCTTATTAATACTTAGAAAAGTTTTAATGCTAGTATTAATGCTAGTATTATGTAAGCTAATTGGCAACTGGTTAAAAGTGAGATTTTGGTCCCCAAAAATTATTACTAAAAATATGGAAAAAAAACAGATAAAACATTTTTAAAAGGATAAATGTGTTGCTGAAAAATGTTTCAGACTTGACTAAATCACAAAGAGGAACATTTTTGGCATTTATTCATTTTTGCTTACTCACGCACTGACACAAAAACAAAAAAAGTTCTCTTGTTTTCCGGGAGAAAGTTCTCAAGTTCTCCTGTAGTTCACATATGTAAAAGTGTGTTGTGGATATATTTAGACTCCAAAGCAAGATTAAAGGCAGACATTTGTCTGCTTTTACTTTAAATGACAGACTGAATATAAGCTAAATCATAAGACTGAATTGGAATTCAAAAATGGCTGCTGCTTTTCTTCCTGTTTTATGGTCCTAATTTTGTCAGTGCTGTGACTAACCTAGTTTTCACTGGTTGACAATGGCAATTAGAAACGCTCAAACACAACACTTCCTGCCTGATAACCCCACAACTACTGTTATATAGCTGCTCAGGATACAACATGTTGCTATTATAGTGTCATTCGAACAACTATTTCAGTAGCCTCTGGCAGTACTTTAGAACCTGCAGGGTGCTGCCATGAAGTTACCTGGTCTCCTCGTTTAAGGCCGACTTCTGCAGCTTTGCTGCCCGGCTCCACGCTGTCAATGAAAATGCGAAAGCCCTTCTCTGAACCCCCCAACAGGCTGAAGGCCAAGGGGGCTTCCCTGGAGGGTTTGGTCAGGGTCACCACCCGCAGCTTTGCTTTGGCAGCACATGCTATGTTTAACAGTCTTAGGTGGCCACACATTTTCTGCTTGAACAACAAAGAGAGAAATGATAGGTTATGGTTTTACTGTCAACTCCACCACAAAGATGTAATTTTACAGGACAACTGACCTCTCTCTCCAGATTGTACTCAAACTCCTCCAGAAAATGTGTCATTGCGGAGTCACCCTCAAAGTCGTTGAAGTGATTGTTCACCCACAGCAAGACTACCCGTGTAACCTGATAAAATGCAGGTTACTGATCACTACAGTTCATGCCTTAAAGCAGTTACTTAAATGAACAGTTCACTCAAAAATAAAAAAAATCTCCTTAACTCATATGCTACTAAGGGGCCATTAAAATGTCCCTTTTGTTTGAGCAAACAATGACAGAATTTCCATTTTTGGGGTGAACTATGCCTGTTATATTGTACTTGCTTATGTACCTTGTCCCTGAGGCTGGGGTCATGGAACCACTCCAGCAGTTTCTTGCCCACCACCATGGGGCTTGGCAGGAAGGTGCGGTAGGTAAGCAGGAAGTCCTCAATGTAGGTTGGGTCCACCACTGAGTGCTCCTCTACTAGGTGCATTGTAAGACGCTCCGGTGTGCCCTATGGAAAGGGATAGGTGGGTGATGAGGTGTTATTCGAAGGTCCTCTCAAGATCCTAGAATTATGCGTTTTCAATGGTTGATGGTTTGTATTGTGTCTAGATCAATTGGCTAGCTGTGGGTCCATTTTATTGTTTCCCCACAGCTCCACGTGTCCAGGTATTTGACTCATAAAACTCATATGGTATTCAACCCCATATAAGCCTCTACTGTACTGTGCTAAGCAGATCTCCATGTTTAGGAATCAATTAAGGGACATGTTTAAAGCATCTGTGTAAATCAGAGGAAACAGCCTGTCATTTGACAGTACAAGGAAGTGTTTCCCACTAAATGCTGATTGATGTATTAGCCCATTGGTCCTCACCACACAGGATATTGTAACCATACAGATTTGCCTTCTTGAGGCAATCTTTTTGAGATGCTTTTTAAACAGTATTGAAGGACTTCCCATTCCAGCTGCTTTTTTCTAAATTATTCAGTCCCAGTCACACACTCACATTAAAACTTGGGTTTTAATGTTTAATGTAAACATTCCATAGATGCAAAGGTTTTTATACTGTACAAACTTTATATTCTATCGCCCTACACTAACCCTACTCATAAATCTAACCCTCACAAAAAACTTTCTGCTATTTTAGAATATTTAAAAAACATCCTTCTATGATTTATAAGCTACAAAATGTCCCCACAAGGTCAATTTACTGGTATTACTTTACATGAGGGAACATTTGGTCCCCATAACAGTGAATACTAGGACCACACACACACACAAACACACCTATTATAAAATATATACACTGTATAATAAAATAAAGAAAATAGTATGGCTACAATGTGAACAGTCTGACTCGTGCTGCACCTTGATGACAATGTGTCCCTTTCTGGTGCCCGTGCGATCCAGCTCACGGTGCTCCTTCACCATCACAATCTCTCCCTCCTCCTCCACCTTCTGCATGTTCTTCTCCACTTGGTTCAGAATGCAGCAGTAATCCTGCTGTGCTATGCACACAAACTGACAGAGGAGATGAGAATCCAGTGTGAGCATGAACACAAGCAAATGACTTTTAAAGTGCAGCAGTACGTTCAAATGATTCCTCATGATAATTAAGGTAGTGCAGTGAAACGGACACAAGATTTCATTACTGCAAAATTTTCACTAATCACCACATTATTCTCATGTTTAATGAAAGGGCAGGGCTACATCACTTTTGCAGTAAACGAGTCATCACAAAATGGCTGAAATAAGTTGGGCGGATATAACTGACGTTCTTCTTGGATCCTTATTCATAATTTGGATAGATGGTGGAATTTATCTCATGAAAACTGTTAACAAATGTCCAGGGAAGAAATAAGAAGAAATATTTTATACAATTAAGATTTTTTGCTCTGTGATTGTTCACATAATTATGCCACCCACCTCATTAAGTGACATATATCTTTTATAGATAAGGCAGATATAGACAGAACACAATGTCATAATGCAAAACAAATCTACCATTGCTTCAGAACGGTTTGATTGTTTTTATGCAGAACAAACATAAAGCAACATATTCTAATCATGAGATTCATCCAATCAGATTGTTGACCCACCTGGCAGTCATCCACCTTGGTCTTCATCACACCCTTCATGTACTCCTTCTCCATGGTGGGGGACACACCAAAACTGTTGCCCATGCACAGAATTTCTGTCCGGCAATCTGGGTACGTCACCTCCACCGAGCCATTCAGAATCACGGACCACGAGTCCAGCTGCAAAGAAGAAACAATGACAAGTTAACAAACCACCAATAAACCACCAACAACTTTCTCCATACAGCTGCAGAGCCAGTGAAAGCCAGAATAACAAACCTTATTACAGTCTGTTATAATGTTAATGTAATGTTTTTAATGGTATGTTAAAGGGATTGCTTACCCAACAACAAGAGAGATAGATTTAATTTTGGGTGAACTGCCCCTTAAATTTAAATAGTTAAACTGTGCCTAAGTGCAGGCTTTTTGTTTTGGATAAGATCTTAGACCAGAATCATGACTCAACACCAAACTTTACTGACAGTGACTGAAATCATGCGCAAGGACTTCATTACATGCTGCTGGTATTTAGTTGTTTGGAGTATTGACAATGGTGGAACATGCCGTTGCTATGAATTTCACAAGCCTCGAGCCCTGTCCTGCTTTCAATTATTTGGATGCATTAGGGGGGAAAATGACTCTTTTTGGCATGTCAATATTGCGATAAGAAGA
>JAZGTK010017945.1:0-12058 GCA_036877625.1 Ambastaia sidthimunki
AATGGGACGCTTCATTTATACATGTACATTATTGTATTGTGTTGGTCTGTAGAAGACGCTGTGTGATTGGTTTAAATAATTTCCTACTTTGACAAGTGTTCGTGATCGCAAAGATTATAAGCTGTTTTCAGTTATTAAGTCTAATTCTTTATATAATATTCACGGACAGGAGCATAATTATCTCAAAAACTGTTTTGTTATAGCTACTGATTAATTTAAGTTTAAACTTTAGCCTCCTCAGAAAATTACTCCAGCAGCCGCAACTTTGGATGTTTTTGGTCATTCAAAGTTCTGTGTGTTTCAACAAAATGCATGTCATATACAATTTGTTTTAAGTTATAAGTAATAATTTTGCTGAAATATAATCGTTTCATTTTAGGTGTTAGGACTCACCACGCTAGTACAAATGGAGCTGCTGGACCCACATCACAGATTCCGGGTTTGTGTGCGACTGCCAACACATCACCTGAAGAAAGAACCAAAGGACGTCGTGTAGGAATTCAGGCCACTGACTCGGAATACGTTAAACTTGCAAAACAAGGGGGACAAAGAGGTAAACGTGTCACGCCTGTGTGGAATGTCTTATTTCATATTCATTGAAAATCTGATTTAAATTATGTTTAGAATGGCTGTTACAACATGCTACTCTTATTATGAAAATAAAGCAGTATGCAGTGTGTAAGTATGCATGCTATAACCTACTTCATTTGACAAAATAGTGCAGCATTCAGCCAGAGCACATTTCAAGAAAAACTGTATCCCACAATGCATTGCGATAGTGATGAATGAGCAAGACACCTAATCACAGTAACGCATTTTGCCACTTATTATTTGATTGAATTGTCACAATTTAGGATGGTTTTACAAAAATAATGATTGCAAATGCAATTTCCCCATATATTACAGTATATATGGTGTCTCTTGTCAATGTAGGCATCCATATAATGAGGTCAAGGGACAGCAGTACAGCATACTTCCGTTTAAAGTGTTGTTACATACTGCATACTGTTTCACATACTGTGTTTTTAAATATACAGTATATACTTTGTGGTATACAGTCTGATAGTGTTCCATTCCTAACATTCCTGTAATTATGACCCTGCTTATCTTGTGATTGCTCTGTAGGCTTACTGTGGCATGATGACCCTGTGGATGCAAAACCAGACAGTTCCTACAAACCCTCTTATTGGTTCTCTGACACGCCTGATGACCAACACAGGTGAGAAAAGTTTGTTCCATGAGTTGCTAAAACAATAGATGATACGAGCCTCAGATCCTAAGAAAGATCGTAGACTTTGAATGAATCAAAAGAGCTGCGAAGGTGTCAGTCAGTCCTGGTAAATGTTCAAAAGCGTGGTCTCATGGAAACCTGGACCGTGTTTAGAAGGGCACCATACTTCTCACTATGATAGAGGTGTTTGGTAGGAAGATGCAAACCCCGAACCATCACGCCTGGCGGTGTGAAACTGGGGTTCAATCTTGTGATCTTATACTTGCAGCAGCAACAAAGCAACAACCCCTGATGGATTCAGCAAGGGTCAGTCTAAAGGGGCCGTACAGCCACTGGAGCCCCCATTCGGAACTGATAACTGTTCTGCCTGGGAGAGGGAGACTGACAGTAGCGGGGGTAAAAACAAGGTGAATTAGTCCAGACAGTGACGGCCAGCTTATGCGCGGGCATCACTTATTGAAGCCCCCCATACTTCCTCCTGTCACCATTTTATGCGGAATTCTTCAGTTTCCATCTTCATTTACCTTTTTTTTGCAATTGAAACAACGGCATCAGTTAAGATCTGCATCTTCTCAGTTTGATTAGTGTGATGCTTGCTGTCATTTTTGTTTCTCATTATTGTAACTTTGATTTTTGTCAATTTGCTTGATTGATTTTCTCTCACAGGATTATATACTGTGGGACTTTTGCCAGATTCTGCAGTTTTTAAAGCACCAAAACTACATATTTAACATTTTTTTATACAGGGCTGAACATAGCATGAAATATTCCACACAATTATTTTGCTTTAAAGTTGGGCTTGATCCTCTAAATACTAATATGATACTTCAGGCATTAAAGCCAGTGAACAACAAGACTTTTGTATAAAATCAGTCATATTTTACTGTAGAGCCCTGACTTTACATATTGCTGACTCAGATTACTGTTGCTATGACTATGAGCAAAGTAACCCACATCATTCACTCAGAATCTGTGTTTCTCCTCCCCACAGCATCATCATGTGCATCATAAGCAGGAAATGGAATCATCCAATCAAATTATCAGTCATTCGTTATTTTTTATTCATCTCTTTTGATTTTTATTAATGATGCTGTGTTTTCATTCATTTGTGAATTTTCTTTCGTTTTGCTGGATTCATTTATTAATTGTTAATTTGCATTTATCCACGGCATAGAACTGCATTGTTTTATGTCATTAAATTGTGAATAATCGTAAAATGATCAACATTTAATGTCTTCACGCAGATGGTCACTTCAGGAATGCAGAAACTCTCGCTAAGCCAGAAAGAAATTGAGGAGGTCAATAAGTTCAAAAAGATGTAAGTCTCTTTAAATTTTAAGTTGCTACATTTAAAAAAAAGCTACATTCTTGATGTTTTCACCATCTGTATAAATACAATGTTTGATCATTGGTTAAAGATCCCATGAGAAGAAAACGGCAGCTCCAGTCAGCATGTCCAAACTGTTAAGCTTTGGTTACGTTGAGGAAGAGAAAAAATCTCCCAATGATGACGACGCTTCAAGTAAAAGTTGTTTTTATTATAACATTTGCAAGAGTTGTTTTTATTATAACATTTGCATCACATTAACCACCCATAAAAGCAGTAATGCTGGCTGGCATGAAATGTTAGAAGTCAAACTATTGAAATAAGCTAAGCACTGCTGTGTGGTTTTTGTATTTCAGGCATGACCTCTGAGCAGACCAGCACCATTGCCCCAGAAGATGAATTGGAATAGAAGACGTGGCCCAAACCCTTCTTCATAAATGTTCCTCTCACAAACCCACTTGCTCTTTTCTTACATTTTTAATTATCTGATAAACATTGTTATCATCATCAATTTTTATCTAAATAACTCGTTTGTGTTATGCTCACATATTTATGGTGCTTGTGATCTAATGTTGATCAGAATAACTATATATACCCCTAGAAAGAAACGATATTTGAAAAGACTACAGGGTACGTTTGCCATGAAGTCAATTGTACATGCATTGAACATTGATGCCAAGGTGTAGCTAATTCTTCTGAATTTCATAATATTTATTTATTCTAAGCACTCACGATACGCCAGAACTTTCGAGAACATTTAAGATAGCACAGTTGATCCATTTATCACACACAGACAGGCAGGATGTACTTATGTCACGATAAACAGCCTTTTCCCATCTCACGTTGTCAATGAATTTGACAAAAATGTGTGTAAGCTGGAAACCATCACAAAATCACACACTGCGTGGCTTTTGTTTCTGGTTTGGACACTTTTGAGTGCTCTTATGCCCCGATTAGCCAGTTTAATGCATTCTGAGCACAAGAAAAACAGCTTACATGAAATAAGGTGAAGCCCTTGTTGAGGATTTGAGAACTGAAAGGGGTTCAGGGAGTTTGCGATTGTGAATGTCTGTTTTGTTGTTAGCATTGATGTGATGGTGAATAATAATCTCAGATTCTGTTGTTTTAGTGTTTAATGCTGGATAATTTTGTTTCTTCTACCTTCTTAAAAGATGTTTACACATGCCGTCAGTTAATATCTATAAATGATAAATGAATAAAGTTGCATGTGCATGTATTGCTTTGTTTTGTAATGATTGTTTTTGCCACAGTGGTTTAATGCACTTGTAGTCTATATAATAATTAAGGATCTGGAATGCTAGCAAGACTGTAGATTTGGTCCCAGGTAGCTGTGACCCAGCACTGGAGGTTTCTACTCATTCATCATGGTGCCCTTGACACGGGCATTTAACATTTGGCCTCTACAATTAATCCTCTGTAATAGTTACGTGGATGTCAAGCATCAGTTATATGTCAGAAGGGGGGAGATGGTTGTATTCAGAACAGAATCATTCAACTGGTTCTAGAATACCAGCCGTGCCATTTGAGACAACCTGTGCCATTTAAACAGTTGTTTTAGTGCATGCTCTGCATATTTTGTAATGCAATTATATTCCTTCATTGAGATTCACTGGCTCTGCAAGGTATAAACAATGGCCGGGAGGTCTAAAAACTAGCCCAGATTAAAGGGTTTTGGTGAAATTGTCAGGACAGCTCTGAGAGTTGGAATTTGGCTACTTCAAACAGGTCCATGACTCAGTAAGACTGGTTGGCAGAACATGAGAAGTTCTTTCTGTATCAGGTCCAAACATCTGATGGGAGGTCCATAATGCTTCTGCCGGTGTCGTGGGTATGTACTTATTGTTGGAGCTATTGCATTATATATATATTTTATTTATTGCATTATATAAACATGATATATATTTGCAATTTTTCCCTTTTTATTTTTTAGTGTTGGTGGGTTAATACTGGTAATTAAAAATCTAATATTTATTTAAAAGCAACGTCTATAATATAAATATACGCACAGTATGTTAAACACACCGACAGATTTTGTTTGTGCAATGAAACGTCGTCATCCTCACAGAAACTCCCACCGGGAAATGTCCCTGTATCCACACGATGGCAATGTTGCCTAATGTTTACTTGGAAAAACCCTTAAAAAAGCAATTTTATTAAACGTCTTCACAAAGTCGCGCTTCACTAAAGTTATGTGGACTTTGTTTAACCCAAATACGTGAAAGATCAGTCAAGATACGACTAAAACATAGTTCAACGAAAGCAAAGTAATGATTTTACAAAAAAATAAATGATGCTCGCACTAGCAAGCAGGAGATCTGAGATTGATTCGTTGTTGTTTTCTTGTAGCAGCCGTATTTTTCATGCACATCGACGGAAACACCTTTTTCGACTCAACTCCTGTTCGGCTACCTGGCAACACATTTAAATGTCCTGAAACAGCATCTCTCCGTGTGAAGCGTCTACGTCACGCGCGCTGACCCTCTTGCTCATGGAAGCGCGCGAGACTCAGCCGGAGCCGCCCGTTCATCGCGTGAAAACGCCTTTGAGAGGAATGTCATCCTGCGATTCTCTTTCAGATGGACGCATCCGTCGCCGCCAATAATTTGCGTTTCGGAGGTGTTGCGGTAAGTGCGGCGATTTCGCGCGGAGCGTTGCTGAGATCTGGCGTGCGCTGGCGAGGAGAATGCAGCGCGAACGCGTGTCATTTATCTGCGGATCTCGCGCATCGCTCGATCGGTCGTTTCACAGTTGCTGTAATTGACGCTTTGGTCTTTGCACGCACACAGGCGTGTTTCTGGACGCTTTGAACCTTTTGCACGTATGCATGTTGATGTTGTCTTTATTGCACTGATTGCCTGCAGAAAATATGCAATAATTCTACAGCTGTGCTTATAGAATTGGACCGGTGGTCTTTATCAGTGCATTCAGCTGACTAACTTGAGCAGGTTGTTTAGCCTCCACCTCTAATCGACATACCTACACCTCCCATCATCACCATCATCTTTGACCCTTCTCGTGTCCCTCTGAACGCTGCATGGCGCATTTGCCCCATCTGTTCATCAAATATTAACCTGGGCAAGACATTGGGCATGTTGCATGGCTTGTAATTAAAATGGTTTATGACATTTATTACGGCATCCTGCAGCCCAGAAACCCACCGCCTGTGAAGGACCCGATTACGTGGACTGGTGGATGCTGTCATTGGGACTGTGGCTGGACCACCACTTTTCTTTATGCATAATTAAGCATCTCTCCTTGTTGTTGCTCTTTAATAATTTGAGCTCGACAGAATCGAGAAGTCGGTCTCGGTTCGGGCTGTAATGGCAGTGTGGTCGCAGTTTTAGCTGCCTCATCATATTGACTAGAGTTTACATTGAATGCGGGTCTGCCGCTGTGCGCCATGTAATCGCTGCTGTGCGGGGATTTGCTTTGCGAAATCCCTATTACAGGATGCACAAATTGCGGGGACAATATTTTATGCTTCAGTAGACGTGTTCCTTAGATACTGAGCAGTCTTTACACTGTATGAGCATGTTATGTGGTCTGGAAAAACATCCAGTTTTGTTTGTGGGTTTGCATTTACAGTGACCACAGTTGAGTTGTTATTACATTAGAAGTGGGGAAATGACGTGTGGTAGTACACACCGCCTCTCTCCTCTGCATGCGAGGCCTGTGTGATCCGACTGACAGCAGACTCTTGCTTAATCCAGTGTGGCAGTGGGTGGGGATTTTAAGGACTTCCAAAGTGGATTTGGAATTCATTCTTGTGAATGCCAACACAGTGCGATACTGCCATTTATGAAGTTTATACGCTTCAAATAATTTAATTATAAACATCTGTGTGTGTGTGTGTGTGTGTGTGTGAGTGTGTGTGCAGGTTAATCTGTACTCGTGAGGGACAAATGTCCTCACTAACATAGTGAATATCATGACAATCCTCTTGTGTGGACTTTATACTGTTCCTCACTAAATAAAAAGTGCCATTAATTGGCCAAGTCAAGTTTTTATTTAAATCTAATGTTATGCAAATTTGTGTGCAAGTCACGTTTAGGTTGGGGGACAGAAAATATAATTAGCTTGATAAAAAAATCAATGGAAGTCTATGGAATAACCTTGCTAATGTACTGTATAGTATGTAGTTTAATGTGTGTGTTTTGCATGGACTTTCTTGTTATATTTAAAATGTTACCATTGCCTAAAGATGTTTAGCTTACAAGTATTTTATCAAAATGAAATCCCTCAAAATATTTACCATGTTTCACTTGCAGAATCCATATTTATTAACACTTTCCTGCTAAGAGTTAGCAGTAAAAGTACTGTACTTATTCCTACTAGAAATAAGGACACTAAGGGAAAAATAGTGCATCTGCTGATCTGACTGTTCTGTTTTGTTGGGGGAGGGTATTGGGAAGGGAACAGGTTGTCTTGTCGTACTGTTGCATGCTGGGATGCTGGAGCACAAATTGGAATACATCCCATAATGCTGCCAGGAACTGTGATTATAGGCTTTCAGTGCCAGTGTCAGGACTCTAATATCTCCACGTTCTCACGTACACCATCACAATCAACTTACAGTCAACACGGAAATCAAAGTTCACCCTATCTGCAGTTCCTTTAACTTCTAATGTTCCTCAGCTTATTTTGCACGATTCATCAGTGTATATTATTTAGAAAATAAAGGTTTGTTTTTATAATTTTATCACTACAGTCATACAGATGTTCTTAAAGGTGAACCTGACCTTTAGGGCGTGTCACAAAGTTTGCTTAAAAGTGGGTGCAAGTTTTGTTTAAGGAGGAAATGGCCCTCAGAATTAAATGCAAACTCAGATTTGCATCCGACTCTGGGATAAAACTGTAAGATCTGAAAAACGTTTCTAAAAATTAGATGACTCATGCAGTATGAGGAGGATTTTGAAAAATGATGAAAAACGTACCTAAGTGCTTTCACATTTTAGAGGGCGCTTCATCACTCAGTCCAATGTGTTTTTATAGTGCTTTTTATAATACATATATTGTTTCAAAGCACTTTTACAAAGCATAGTGCCTTACGAACCTTCCAGAAGGGTATCTGCTAGAAGTCTTTGGGCTTGGGACAAAATTAAAAAGATACAGAGTTCGTGTGCACCCTGCAGTGTTAAGACTATGATTTTTTTTTATCTCTGCTACTTTCTCAGCAGGTTGTGGTGCAATTATACAGTGATTTATATCTATAGTGTTACTTTTCTCAGATACTCACAGAAAATAGCCAGCAAGCACTTAACAGGTAATAAAGTTGATGTTCACCACATTACAACTGAACAGTTTAAAATGCTAAAGATGGTAGCGTATTAAAATCGTTGTTTCTAAAATAATTATGATGTACATTATATTGAAAATAAATATGCATAATGAAAATAGATGAAATGTATTTTAAGATAGATAATATGTAAATAATATTAACGTGTGATAATATGTGAAGTATATTAATAACAGATGTTGATACGCATAAATAATAACTATGTATATGTGAATAAATGCTAAGTCAGAGAAAAACCCTATATACATTATATATAGAGATCACAGATGTATTTACAGTAAGATACAGTGAGGATGATGATGAGTGTTTTTTGACTAGACGTTACCCGTTTTGTACTTTGCTGTAGCATTAAACACACTTTTGCTGGTGCGTCTATCTTTTCAAAGCTGTTTTATTGTAAATGAATTGCGAAGGAAAGCTGCATCACACCAGCTGCTACATTTATTAAAAGTTTATACTGCTTATACTGCAGTGTGATGACATTGTGTGTAAAATAACAACTTTGCATCTTTTACTGCTTAATGCTTTCAAGTTTCGCAACATGCGAGAAGGCGCTAAATTAGTTTATGCGCATTTTACCGCGCATGCGCACTGCTGCAAGCGTCGAAGGATGCGGAAGCGCTGATAATGAAATTACAGTTTGAAAGGCAAAAGGATTAATTTTATTTGCTAATCTGTGTGGATTAATCTGTCAATTCTATCCTCATGTTGTAGTGAATTGATGTTGGTAGGAGTTTAAAGCATTATGCAGGTGGACATTGCAGGAGTTGTTAATATTGTTTGCAGTACCTTAAATCTTGTTCCTGCCTGGAAATGAATCACATTATAAAGTATAACGGGCTGAAAAAACTGTTTCATGTTGATTCTGAGGTAGTATAATAGTGATTAACTGATGCATTGAGAATTATTTGTCCTGTTTGGCTAATTTAAGAATATTGTTTATTCTTACTGTTTATTGTTATTGTTTGTTGAATATTGTAGCTGTGTTTGCTTGACATAAACGTCATCATTGAGTGATCATTGAATCTGGTGTAACATCCAAAATGTTTTGACAGACTTTTCAAACAGATAATGCAAATTGTCACGTTTTTCTATTTCTTGTGTGAATTTCGAGTAAATATTCTTTAAAATAAATAATCCTTACTTTTTACCAAATCTGTATAAATTATATATACATTTACATTTATGCATTTGGCAGACGCTTTTATCCAAACCACTTACAGTGCATTTACAGTATACATTTACAGTATACAGTTTACAGTATATAATACTGTATATGAACAAATTAACTAGCAGTTGTGGTAGTGGAAGGTAGTTTGAGAATATTTGCATGATATAAATAGTGTGGCATTTATGATAAGAAAATCAATAAATTAATTAAACATCTGTTGGTTGCTATGGTAGCTATTTTAGACTGCGTCCATTGCAAGATACTGTATTAGTGTCACTGCATGCAAATGGTGTTTGTGTGTGATGGTGTGCAGGGGGAATGCCTTCTCCTGGGCAAAGCCCTGTGGAGGAAGAGAAGATGCTGAGCGGTGAGGGACGATCCAACAACAACATGGCGACTGATGCCACCACCACCAACCTGCTGGCCTCTGTTAAAGAGCAGGTATATCACGACGCCTCCATCTGCCACCTTCTGGCTGTATAGTAGCTAGTGTTTGTCTGTCTTTAAGTAATATTCATGTTGAGAACACCAATTTAAGACTAAGATCATTTTGTTATCTCTGTTTGTTTATTCAGTGAGTTTTCTCACGTCAGTTTTGATGCATAGACCTTCAAATTGGTTTCCCGGTTCAGCCATGAATGAATCTCATGAAAGTCACACGTTAATTCTTTGTGACATTGATAACATGCAGTAACATTGTCAGTCTGTGTTTAAATTCAACTAATTGACCAGTTGTCGGACTCAAGGTGTTTTACTGAAAACAGTAGGATTGATTTTGCTGCTTTGTGTTTGTATTTGTCAATGGAGACGTCTTGTGTTTTCTTTCTGCTCCTGTTGGACAGATTTAGGACACAGGCGAGTATTGTCACTCCGAACAAAAGGTTGAATAGCAGAGGCCTGGTACAGCTGGTAGCTCACAGCATGGCACAAAACAGAGCTACTGTCTGCCTGTCTCGCCTTAAGAACAACTCATCTGTCTCCTTTTCATTGCCTTCAGTAATTACAACAAAACTGTTTCCCGCCAAGTGATTGTCCAATTGAAATGATACTTGTCGTACTTTCAAAATAAGAAATCTATTTCCTAGCAGGCACAGTGAGTCAGAATGATTTTGTTGAGAGTGTAGAAGTGGAAGGCATTTATGAAAACATGAAGAGATATTGATGTTTCTACTACTTAAAACACTGAGGCAATGCGACAGAAGTGTGTGGCCGTGTGTGTGTGTTTTAGTGTCTCCTTTAAGGGCAGCTGCATCAACAAGTCTGTATCAGAGTGAGGCAGGCCAATAGCGTAGCCTTCTCGCCTAACGCAAACACACACACACACACAAACAAACACACACACAAGCAGGCTTCAGAGACAACACAAGAAAAGAAGGGGGCACAAACTCAAGATTGAGACAGAATGGTGGTTGCAAAGAGATGAGATTTAAAATGAAGACTTTTGGAGCTAAATTATTGTTATAATTGGAAAAGGGTATGAAGTGAATGGCTGATGGACAGTCTCTACGTTATTGCTCGATTTTTGATGAAGCAGAAGTGATTCGTTTGTCTCTCGTTTTTTGTGAAGGAGCTCCAGTTTGAGCGACTAACCAGAGAACTCGAGGAAGAGAGACAGATTGTGGCCAATCAGCTGGAGCGATGCAGATTGGGGGCGGAGTCTCCAGATGCTGCGAGTGACAGGTAAGAGAAAAGCTGTGAAATTTTTTTTTAATTGATACATTCTGTCTGAATTCTGAGCTGAATTTAAAAAAAAATCTGACAATGTCTAGAAATGATGAATCCCTTATGTGCATTTTCTGCTATTTAATTAATACCATGAGACCTGAGCAAGTTTTTCCCTTTTAAACATCTGCATGTCTGTAAGTCTTTTAATAATGTTGCTAATGTGGGATTTAATGTAGTGTTTTGTAGTTTGCAGTGGTACTAAAGAAATAGTTTACCGATAAATTAACATTATGTTGTCATTTACTCACCCTCATTTTTTGTTATTTGAGACACAAATAGACATGTTAGCTGGAAAGCTTAGTTTGTAGACAGATGAACTCTGATGCAGAAGAAAAGGACATCAGTGATGCTATAGGAAGCAATGATTTCAATAACAGTCTGTTACTCAGAAGGCTTTCATATGGCTTTAGAAAACGTCAACTGTAGTTTGAAAAGCTACTCATAAGTTAAAGAAGGTCAATTACAAACTACTCTTAGTTAAAAAGTAGTTAGCTACACTACAAATTGCTATCAAAAAGTAGCTAGCTACATTGAAACAATTTTTTTTACATGCTGTTGTATATTACAAAAAACTGATTCATTATTAGAGATGATTGTTTTAAGTAAAACATTTGGGCTTTAAAACAATGTAATGCAATACAATTATGATTTTAAAGATCATTGTTATCCAAGAAACACAATACTGAAACATGAATATATACATAACTGTCAACTGTGTGTGTAATATATGTACAGTTCTCAACAGATGAAGATTATAAATGTGACAGGTGCTGTAATGTGGCGATCATAAAGTCTGTTATTATAGCAGGTTCTTCACTTTCTGTTAGACACACACTTAAACTGATGCTGTGTCTTTCATATCAAATGTATTACTGTATTATGAATAAGGGCCTTTCAAAATTATATAGCACTGCATTGATTTTAACGCGATCGAACGTTTGCAATGTAATTGCAATACCAAAATTTGCAATTATATTGCAAAGATATCAAAACCATTAAAAACACATACTTTACAGCCAGGTGACTGTGTGACCCATCTTATTGTAAGACCCCAACTCCAGCCTTACGTAATCATGGGTCGATCTCTTCCCAGTGAACCAAAAGCCGCAAGATATGTGACATAACAATAGATGGTGGTGATGCACAATTTTAGTTTGTGACCTAGTAAATAGAAGAAGAGTAAGGCGCTAGTTTGTCAGAACGCAAAATGAGAAAATGTGTTTAGCTTCTGGAAAAGCTACACTGCTTTAAAGATAACTGAGTTACTGTCAGGCTACTGAAAAATTT
>JAZGTK010017946.1:0-12058 GCA_036877625.1 Ambastaia sidthimunki
TGTTCCTGGAGAAGAGCACGATGGATCAAGATTTCCAGTCATCTGGCACTTTGGAGCTACGGGGACAAAACAAAAAAGCTTGTCACAAGACCAAACTCAGACTACAAGTAAAAAATCTGGTTTCTTTCTTCAAAGGGGTTTGATATTTGAGTTTTCATATTCAAAAGACTTGCTCTGTACTATTATTAAGTATTATTTGCCTGAGTGGGATCTGTTATGTTGTGGTTTCAGGAAGGCATCAGAGATAAGCTGAGAGCTGTTCCTATCGAGGTCTTTGTGGCCATTCAGAGTGCTAAAAGAGGCAAAAGACAGAGCTCTCTGCCTCAACTAGTGCCAATACTGGACTCCACCGTCCCCAACAAAACCATTACTGAGGTGCTTACAGCTTTAAAGTCTTATGAAGAACTCCAACCAGTCAATACATCTTTAAGTCATTTCCTGTAAAGTTTAATTAACTCATAAAATGTTAGAAAATAGATACAACAAAAAGGTGTTGAAAATAATTGTTGCATGCACAAAAATGTAAATTTATGCAATAAGGGTCTGATTTATTAATTGACTGAACTAATGTAATAAATATAAAGGCCATTGGATTGCTCTGTTGTGGTCCAGGTGAACTTCCTGAAGGAGGGCTGTGGCACTGATAACATCTGTCAGAGTAACGTCCAGCTGCAGTACAGGTTCTGCTACAGAGAGACCAACCAGAATGTGTTTCCTCCACTTCCTCTGTGTGTAGCAATACATCACCACATACTACTGATCATCTTGTTATGTGATAATGTGATAGTGAGTGAATGTTTCTGATTGGTTCCTCAGGGAGAACGGGGTTCCGGTGATTTCTTTAAGTGATCAGAAGGACATTGCTGTGGAGGTCACAGTGAGAAACAGGGATGGAGATGATGCTCATGAGGCCAAACTGGTGGCACACTTTGATGAATCTCTGTCATACTCTGGATTCAGAACTACAGTTAGTGTATTACACATCAAAACCACTTTCTGAACACTGAACATCTAAACATTTACTTCACTTTCAATGTTTTTAATTCTGTTTGTTTTCATTATTGTTTTAATAATTTGTGCTTTATGTTATAATGTTGAGTAACTGAATCTTTCCTTTAGGATAAGCATGTGGTTTGTGCAGCCAATCAGAATGGATCTCTGGCTGACTGTGAGCTAGGGAACCCGTTTAAACGAGATTCAGAGGTCAGGGTATGATCCAGACATGCCACCAAATTGTGTTTTATCTGTTGATATTTGAATGTGTCAATGTTGTTGTAGGTGACGTTCTATATTATACTGAGCACTGGCAATATATCACTTAACACTAAAGAGGTTGAGATCGACCTTCAGCTGGAAACGTAAGTCTGATGTCACATATTCAGCTGATGAAAATCACTGTTGAGTTCAGCATGTTTGATGTATCAGTGTAACTGTGTGTTGAATGTGTATTGATATGAATGACTCTGTACAGAACAAGTTCTCAGGAGGGGATGAGCAAAGTGAAGGCAAAAGCCAAAGTAGTGATAGAACTGCTGCTGTCTGTGCAAGGGTACGAACTTCATCACTGTATTTACTTAACCTGCGAGAATCAGGAGCGACATTGTGTCTTTACTGATTCAAAGCCGTATTGTTTACAGGCTGTCCTTTTATAGTCACTTCATATTAAGATAAATCTAATAAAATAAAACATAGTTTTGATTTATTTCAGATTTTTTAGATGATAACATCATCAGTGTTTCTGTGCTAATATGTATTTTCAGTAAATCTTGTTTCTTTTTCTTGTTTCTTAAGTCTCTACTTGTTAAAAGCACTATAGAGTTAGAATGAAATTGATTCATTTCTGAAATAGTTGTGGAATCTCTAGAAATACATAAACGTTGTTGCGAGGGAATGCAGAAGTTATTTCAAAGGTGCAAACTATTCTGAGAGATTTTATAAGCATGAATTTGTCATTTGAACAGGTAATTTACTTCTATTCAATTATGTGATGTCATATATACCTGTATTAGCATTATTATTTTATCTATTCACTTATAGTCATATATTTACTTCTGCTTTTAAAATCACCACTGAGGGAAAAAACACTGACAAGGTTCTGTTTGCTTTCCATTGACTTCTTCTGTTCTATTTATTTATCAGGAGAAACATGAGATATTAAGTAGATTTTTCTTTCTGTACAGCAGGCTAATAATACAAACACAAATTCATTCAAGTGACACATTCATTTCAGTGTTTATGAGCATGTAGAACAGTAGGGCTGGTGGTATCTTTATTTTCACTGAAATCAATATTATGTTCTGTCTACACTGAACACTGTGGGCCACTTAACCCCGGGTTAAAAGCAGCTGCTAACAACTACTAGCATTCTGTCATCTTTGTCATCATTCATTATAATTAGCATTTACCACCTACACAACCTAGTGCAGTGTGACATCCATTCACATATCAGCCAGCATGTGTGTATCTGAATGGTGTTTGTGTTTTCTTGTTGTTAATCAGGATGGCCAAACCATCTCAAGTCTATTTTGGAGGTAAAATCAGGGGCGAGAGTGCCATGAAGTCAGAGGAGGACGTTGGCAGCTTGATTGAATATGAATTTAGGGTAAGTGTTTAAAGATTTCTGGGAAATCAGTGATATGTTTTCAGATGTCATTTAGTTCATCTTATAAACTCAAAATCCTGAATGAGATTAATTTGTTTTTTGCAGGTGATTAACTTGGGAAAGCCACTGAAGTCCTTTGGAACTGCTTCCCTGAACATCCAGTGGCCGAGAGACAGTTCTCTGGGAAAATGGCTGCTGTATCTGATGAAGATCAGCACCAGAGACCTTCAGCTAGTCACCTGCTCACCTGAGAAAGAGATAAACCCTCTGCGACTGAAAGAGGTGACATTCTCATTCTGCTGTGCTTGATTGATCATGCTTTCCTCAGTGTGATTTAAAACTAATCAGATATGATCAGAGTTGTTGTTGCAAATTATAAAGTTGACCAATTGTAATCAGACACGTCTGCCACACTTTCAGGAGTCGACATCTAGCAGAAGAAAACGAGAGCTTGAAGAGAGGAGAACTTCTGAAGGCAGTAAAATATCTCTTTTCGCTGACAAACGCAAGCATAAAACATTGGTAATAGATTTATTTGTTTGTACTTGTAGTGTTTTAATTTTAGAATTCTGTAGTGAACTTAAAGTCTTTCTTTTATAGTCATGCACAGGAGATGCCAAATGCATGCAGATAAAATGCCCTCTGCAGGGTCTGGACAGCAGTGCGGTCATCATTTTGAAGTCACGCCTATGGAATTCCACTTTTCTTGAGGTAAGGCTGTAGAGAGGTACTTTTTATTTACTTAAAGAATATCTGTCAACTTCTGTTAAAGCCGTCTGTTTTTTCTATTGAAACAGGATTATTCCTCCTACAATTACCTCGATATCATGGTGAAAGCCTCCATAAGTCTGGACGTTTCTTCGACAAACATTGTGCTGAAAAATCCAGAGACACAGGTAATGCTACTGCCTTCCTAAGTGTAACACAAGATACAGAAACAGTGAGTCTTCCACTAAAAAATGCATTTGCAATGAAACCAATAAACTGCTTAAATGAATAAAGCTGTGGTGTTGTAGCAACACTACTGACTTGAGTACATTTATAACATAACTTGTGCACTACTTAGTGTAGCTCAAGTACTGCTGCATTGTGTAAAACTGCTGCATTGTTGTTATGTTGTAATGTGCAGGAAGCTTTACAGTCAACCACACTCAATAATTCTCTTTATATGTAGAACTGGGAATTCATTTTAGTAAATCAGTTTATTTGGGTAGTTCATGTAATGGCACCATTAAAAAAACAATTCAGTGATTATTTGAGTCTTTTCAAGAATTTTATCTTACAAAAACTAAGATATAATTTAAGACTAAATATTACAGTATTTACTAATTAAATAATTTTTATTTACTAACTAAACTAAAGAAAAAAACTGCAAATAATATGAAGAGTAGCTATGTTTTGGTGTAACTCAAAGTGTAACTATCTACCTTAGCTTGGCAATTTATGGAGTCATTTTAAAACACTGATGTTTTTCATCTGATGCTTAGGTGAAATTGACCGTGTTTCCAGAAACAACAGTGATTCCGTTCGGAGGAATTCCATGGTGGATCATTCTTGTGGCAGTATTAGCTGGAATTCTAATGCTGGCTCTCTTAGTTGTGTTACTCTGGAAGGTGAGTTTTAAACAGACACCTAAAGACATCAGCTGCATTAACTGTGAGAATGATTTCTGGTGAATTTGTTTGGATTTACCTTTTGTTGAATTGTTCTGATTGTATTAAAGTTCTAATGCTGATATAGATAGTAGATCTAAGTTCTTCTGCTTATATTGTATTATACAGTTTAATAAAATATTCCTCCTTTAGCACAAAAGTGACACCAAAACTTTGGACACTTAAAGTAGTAGTTCATTCAAAAATGAAAATATTTTGTATTTACTCAACCTCATCCCAAACCTATATAACTCTTTTCTGTGGAATACAAAGATATTTTGAGAAACAACATATTTTTTTCAAAATGAATGAAGTAGTTTAGCCAAAATGTGTGGAACTCCACCGTCTGTAGGACAAACATTGACGTGACATGTTTGCAGTGACTCCTGAATTTGCTTTGTAGTGCGGTTTCTTCAAGCGAGCCACGAAGGACGAGTATGATGCAGCATTTCACAAAGCTGAGATTCACGCTCAGCCTTCAGATAAAGACAAACTGTCCACTGAGGCCTAGTTCTCCTCAGCAGGGTAAAAACCACAGCAGAGCTTGTGTCTGCATGACGTGTGGCCTAACAATTCACTAACTCATCTTTTGCTTTGACAAAAGGACGGGACAGACACATGCTCAGCAGCGTTCTCCACTGTTCCCAACCGCGTGAAGCTGACTTCTGTTGTGTAGTTTTGAGTCTTTTAATCACCAGTCATGGATGTGCTGTAAATGTGTTGTTTTGTCAAGCATGTCGTGTCTTTCACTGTCCTTTGTTCAGAAAAGCTTATAAACGCAGGGCAATTTTTAAAAGTTGAATTGTGAAAATGATGCTCAGTTTTAATTTGTGTGGCCTTTTGTTCTGTTTCTGTCAGTGTGGATTTTTCAAACGCTCCAAATATGAAGACAGCGTTCCAAAATATCACGCGGTGAGGATTCGTAAGGAGACGCGTCTTTTGAAAGATGAAGATGACGAGTTAGATCCCTTTGAGAGGAAGCAGTGGATGACCACATGGAGCGAGAACGAGAGTTTCTCTTGAGACGGACTCTGTATCTCCTGTGGACAATTTTGCATCAGGCATCCTTAACTAAGAAAGCTTTTAAAGAGGGCTGAGCCCACTGCTGGAGATCACAGTGTCACAGATTGACACGGAGTTGCCTCAACACATTCATGTGTTTCTGATATCTATGAAGCAACAACAGACTGTCAACTTGTGGATTATCTCTGGGTCTTAAACATTTCCCCCAAAAATGCATTTGTATATTTTTGAAAGATGCATGAGATGCCAAGACTGAATCATCTTGCTTTTGTTTGTAAATATGCAAGTATTTTACAATGCAGTTTATTTATTTTGTCTTGCAATTTTGTAT
The DNA here is from genome assembly GCA_036877625.1 of Ambastaia sidthimunki. Classification (NCBI taxonomy): domain Eukaryota; kingdom Metazoa; phylum Chordata; class Actinopteri; order Cypriniformes; family Botiidae; genus Ambastaia; species Ambastaia sidthimunki. Next base: position 5,609 of record JAZGTK010017946.1, read on the forward strand.
TAAGCTGCCTACTGTGCATGGACTGGCCAAAGACTATTTTCATGTCTTTCAGTAACTGTTGATGTGAATATTACAAGGCAGGCAGTAAAAATAAAGAGAAAAGCCACTACTGTCACAGCTGAGAAATAACATTGAGTCTTTAGGGTGATATCTGACTCAAATACACCAGCTGTTGCTACTGGAGCTGTTAATTACTGATGAATGCAGATATTCATATAACACATATAAACACAATTTCTCTCTGGCTAATCAGCATGTTTTAGCTCTGCTGCCCCCTGCTGCTTGGCATTGAACTGTAACAGACTTCAGAAACAAATGTAAAGCGCATATGACCTTCTTACATACTCAGGAGTCTCACAGTAGAAAAGAAAATCATTCAGACTGGTTAATAATTATGTGGGCCTGTAAGGAAACTGTAAGCTATAAAACATTCCCTCTATGGAGCTTTTATATAGCTGGTTCCTCAGATCTTAATGATGGATGATAAATTGTTGCAGACCAACGGGAAACAAAAGCCTTTTGTTCAGAACACAGTTCAAGTCAAAGTGGAGTTTATTGTCATTTCAGCCATATACAAGTACATAGTGAAACAAAACGTTTCTCCAGGACCAAGGTGCTACAGTACAATATAGTTCAACACTATACTGTAGTTCAAGCAATAGCATTCAACAACAACAGCAAAGGAAGATATAGTACAATAAATACAATAGTACAATAATACAAGTAATTTGTCAATGTCATTGGAGGAAATGAACACCAGATCCATTTGATCTTGAGTTCAGCACAGTTGTATTTAGTGATGCGTGTGCACGCATGGGGGCGCTGTGCGCACGGAGCTGGGAGCGCGCACATTGAGGAACATACACCGTCTGAATGACACCTAACTATCAAACCTGAGCCGAATCTTCAGAAATATCTTCTAATTAAATGCGAGGTACAATCAACTCTTTACTTTTTTCTACACAAAATGTACAGAATCTGCAGCCTGTTGCGTGATGTTGTAGTGGATTAATACAAAGAGGATGTTGCTGTGACGTTGCTCTGTCAGGACTGTTTCCGCTTCTCTGCGACTGGCAACTGTGGGCGGGGCCTATGCGGAGATGACGTAAAAGTAGGTGGTGTTATCTTGCTTTGGGGCAGGTCTTTTTTTTATTGCATAACAGGAACAATAACATCATATACATATATGGAGGACCACAATGTTCCAATTATTATAAAGCACATTCACAACAGCATCAAAGGAACAAACACAAATGAAAAGAAAAAAAAAAGAAAAAGAAAATACTACAGGGGATGAATTACAGAATATTTTCATAGAAAAAAGTTTCAAGAATTTTATATATTCTTTTTGCCTTTTTATTTCTTAGATCTTTTAAAACTTCAATGTGCTGCTTTAGTTAAATTTTAAATAATGTAATGTTAGGTTTATTATTAGACCATTTTTGTTTATGTATATGATATTTCCCATACATCATTATTAAATTAACAAACTTTCTTCTAAATTCTTATGCTTATATAACAAGAAGATGTCTTTACCAGATAATCGAATCTTTAATTTTACAAATTTAAATATTACATATTCAACATCCATCCAAAACATTTGGGCAAATGTACAATCATAAAATAAATGTTTTATGGATTCTTCCTCTAAAGATGCATGTGCTCTCCATATCTCTAAAAAAATTTCCAATTACTTTTTTCACTGGGTAAATCAAATGAATAACTTTATGTTACTTCTTTAACTTTATTGGTGAGACAGTATTTATTGGGTAATTTCCAAACCTCTTTCATCAATCTGAGCATATAACGAATTCCAAAAAGGTTTGCATTTAGGCAATAATGTGGTCCTACATAAATTCTTAATATAAAAGTTATTAAATGTATTATCTATGATTTTTACACCATTAATACTTAACTGGTTAGTATATAAGGGGTATTCGTATTAGGCCACTAGGAATGGCATCGAATACTACTGCAAACTCTTTGGCAGTTATAGGAATCTTATAATAACTAAGAAATATACAGTAATTAAAAAGATATCCATTATTCTTAAATAACTGTCTCACCAAAATTATACCATTATTGTACCAGTTTCTATAAAATAAAGATTTATTTTTAAATGTTATATATTTGTTGTTTCATATCACTGATTTATGTGGAGAAAAGTTATGCTCAAAGATGAGCATCCATAATAAACAAACCTGTTTAGAAGAAGAAAGCTTTATCAGAACCTTATAAATATCAAAACTACACCTCAAAAAAATTTCAAACCCCACAACTTATCAAAAATTAACTCGGGGATGATACTCCAAATTTTGCCTTTAAATTTCAAATAATTCTTAATCCACTTGTTCTTTAAAACACAGTTAGCAGTATTAAAGTCCAGTACATTAAGGCCACCATCTTCAATTGGATTGCACAAAACTGTCTTTTTTAGATAATGAGGTCTGCTTTTCCAGATGAAATCAAACAAAAAAGTATCCACCTCTTTTATGACTGATTGTGGAACATCTAACACAAGAGCCATATACACTAAACATGACAATCCTTCAGATTTGGATAATAATATTCTTCCTTTTAGTGACAGATCTCTCAATCACCATGAATTCAATAACCATACCTAAATAATCTACTATCTCTTTTACTGGAATACCAGATATGTTATTATAATTACATATTTTCAAAGGAAATAATACACATTTTTTTATATTTAAACACAAACCAGATACGGATGAGAAAATATTAAGACAATCAATAGCAATTTTTAATTTCTGTTTCATTTCTCAAAAAAATGGCTGTCATCCGCTAACTGAGAGCATTTCAACTCTTTCTCTAAAATTTTAATACCACAAAAAGTATCTCTTTTAATTTATATGGCCATAGTTTGTGTTACAAGCAAGAAAAGAAAAGGTTTGCTTTGAGGCAGATCATATAAAAATGAAGCTACCGTGTGATGTCACAAATCCAGACATTTCACATATGTTTTTCTGAAGACATTTTAAGCTATAAAACTTGCAAGAATTTTAGGAGAGAGGGAGAGAGAGACCAGTAGAAAGCAGAGGAAAACTCAAAAGTCCTGTAGACCAGTGAAGTATTCAAAACCCAAAACATATGTGGGAAATGCGTAGAATAAGTTGAAGCATGTCATCTATAAACTTTTGTTTTTCTACTCATTATATGCCAAATATGACGGAGACACAAATAAATATTGGGACAAATTTTATGAGATGCACCACAGTAAGTTCCTCAGAAACTGGAGTTCTTCACAGAATTCCCTGAGCTACTAATTCTAGATGCTGGAGACCCAGAGACATGCTTGTGAGCTGGAACATGCTCAGAGCCTGAGGAGAGAGAAAAACAGTGGCCCAGTTCCAGTCCTCTAACCTGTGACTCATTCCTGTGACAGTGCTGCCCATATCAGAGGTGCTCTAACCTCTATATCATTTCTTTATTGCCATAAAATTATTAGTGATTTGTTAAAGCTGCAGTCTGGGTCACCACTGCTGTTTAAAACATAACATTGCAGGTTATTTTACAGACTTTCCTTTCCTTAAGTCTTACGAATGAAGGCAAACAGACATTTCCCCGGAAACTGGACCCAACTGCTCAAACTGTAAATCATTATTATTAGCTTACTGCTGCAGGTCAGGGTAAGGTAAGGAGACAGATTCGAACAATGATCTGTTATGTATGTTATGTGCTCAATAACTGATTTTTGTTCATTTTTAACCAAAAAAGATTTTACAGATTGCAATTTTAAATGATTGGCGATCACCTACTTAACAACATTTAACAAATACCTTTACATAAATTATATATGAATGTTTAACATACCTTATTTTGCTGTAATTTGGTTAACTCTGGTTAATAGGCCTGGATTTGTGTGTTTTGTGCAGGTAACAGGGTGTCCCATCACCAGCACCATCAGGTAGGAGTCTAAGCAATTTCTGAGAAATGTTGATAATTGAAATGTATGCCCTCAAAATAACAAACATTCAATAATAACAGCTGCCCACCAAATGCTGATTTGGCTAGGAGAGTGTTGTGGTGATCGGTCTGATCCACTTTTGTTCTATCTACACAGTCAGGACTGTGAAAAAACACAATATTTTTTTCAACACAAACACAGAATAGACATCCAGCAAATATTCACAAAATTGTTTGTTTGGTTGTTGATTTCAGTTTTCAACAGCGTTTCTCAAAAATTCCTTACTGCACCTTTAATTAACACGAAACCAAATGAAAATGTTGATTGGTCTCTTACACATTTTGGGATAGGTCTTTTAACTATGTTAGATTTCTAATGAAAATGCTTGTTTCATTGTGTGTTAACACTGTGGTCACTCAGTTTTGTTGTCATCCAATAAGGGCTGTAAAGCATTTCTGTACTGTTATGACTTTATCTGGGGCTAAATACATCTGTCACAAATCCGGTCTCTGTGGCTCCCTCTGAGTGCCGCCAGCGGGAACCATCACCTGAATTCTAAAGAACTACATTTCCCATATGCCCTGTATCTGGGGCCACGCCCCTCTCAGCTGTTCCGCATTCGCAATCAAGAACGCTATTTATACTCACCGCTTCCTATGAACTGTGCAAAGTCTTGATTTGCCTTGGTGATCATTTCTGAGCGTTTTCCTGGATAACCTTACCTGTTACTTACCTGTTACTTACCTGTGTGTTGATTCCCTGTTGTTTGATTGTCTGCCACCTGCTCTGATTATCTGCCTGGACTTTGTTTACGTTGTATGATTATCTCTGATACTCCTGTTTGCTGGTTTCGACCTTTGACTGTTTGACATTGAATAAAGAACGCTGCACATGGATCCCATGAATCCTGAGTCTTTGTTACAACATCAAACAGAGCTCACACACATTTCAGACATACATTAGTGATAGACTTTGAGAATGTATGAAGATGAGTGGAACAGACAATGACAGCTGATCAGTCGTGTGGGAGGTGGTTCTGTCTCGTGGTGGGTGATGCTTTTTGATATGCAGAGACCTTCATCAAATGCCAGTAGATGTTTTTCATAATATATTTGGTTTAAAATAGGGATGTCACAATATACTGGTATTGACAATAATCGTGATATTAATAACCATGATTTTTGATACTGTGTTCATACTACATATAAGATAATGTCATTAATAATTCAGCACCAGAATCTGGTTGACACTCTAACATGGTAGTTGTCTTTCTCTCTGCATTGCTACGTCATTCGTTGGCCGAAAAAGAGAGAACACTAAATAAAATGATGAATTTGACTGATAGCATTTTTCATATTTATTCATCAGATATCATGATAATATTGTTATAGTGCATTTTTTTGGCCTTGATAATCATGTAGTAAAAATCTGATACTGTGACTGTCCTAGTTTACACCATTATCTATACAGGAGATTTTTGCATTTTCTGAATGAAATGTGACCCAAGGCATTGCAAGTGGCCACTAGGGTGTTCTGATTGGTTGCTTACTGGCAAAAGTCAAAAGAGCCACCCCTCGATCTTTATATATAGTTCAGGGATTTTTCAGAAATTTCATTCATAAAGTTTTCCAATAAGACTATTGAACAGTTTCACAGACAAGAATAAAACTTAGTCTCAGCTTGAGTAATCTGGGGTTAGGTGTCTTGCTCAAGGGCACTTCATATGCTACCTGCCAGCACTGGAATCGAACCAGCAATACTGATCACAAGCCCGACTCACTAACCAGCAGACCACAACCTGCTTTGTCTCAAGATGCACACCAGTAATGTTTTTAAAGCCATGTTCACAAAAGCTGCTTAAATGTCGTAATTTAACTAATCGCTACCTTAGATTTGTAAGGTTCTATCTGACATTTTTGTCAAAATTGAGTTATTGACATATTCTTACTCTAATATTATTGACACTATTAAAGGTGTTTTATTTTTTTTTAAAATGCATTTTGGGTGTTTAATTTGAAAAACAAAAAAGTTCTATCTGCGAAATTAAACTCAAACTTGGTCTTATATGGTTCTATCTGCGGCAAGCCAATCATAATTTGGAATGTACACAGGAGCATCAGTCAGGTCTTACCTCTTTATGTTGTTACTGATAAGCCTGTCCCAGTCCCACTGGTTTAATACTGTGTTGTGAGACTTGGTAAATGTGAAGATGTCATTGAAAGCAACAAGGAAAGTGCTATAGATTTCTCGAAAAGCCTAAATATTTTTGTGTTTGACAACTTATTTCACTAGTTCATGCTAGGGTATGCTAGCTAGCGATTGCTAATGCTAACTAAGGTAGCGTAATGTCCTGCTTAAGCTCTTACACTAATCTAAGTCTGTAAAACCAGGCCTATAATAATAATAATATCACATCACTTAACAAACTGCTCTGTTTGAGGTAGTTTATCATTTATGTCTATAGCATTAATGGTGTGAGATGAATGGAAGTTTAATACTTTTCTAATCCCCAACCTTCAGCA
>JAZGTK010017947.1:0-12057 GCA_036877625.1 Ambastaia sidthimunki
TGTTAGAAGCACACGTGTGTTTGCTGGGCGAGATGATACATATTCTGTAGTTATAGACTCTGAATTCTTATGAGATCCATAAATAAGGATGGAAATGCAGTCAGTGGCTGACGGGGCTGTGAGACGTGACAAGACATGATAGTGTCCCACCTGCTGTCTATAAACAAAACCACACCGTGACCGGGCATAGTTTTACAATGTTCCACTTTTACATGTTAAACTCTCCCAATACACCCAAACACACACACACAGTTTGTATTCATGACCTTTTTCCCCTGCACACCGCTGCTTAATTTGCTAGTAGCTTCCCATGTGCTATTAAGCTAGTCCTGAGACTGCTGTCAGAAACACCTTGTGGTTCATAATGACTCGCACACATACATATGCACACTGAAACACAGAAGGCAGGAGGGCAGGCAGCTCATTTTCTCCTGGCACTCACCGCCGTTTGATATCTCCAGCACTGGAGTGCTATCATACTGGTGACTGCTAACTGACATCACAGGCTAATGGCTAATGGGTCTTATGTAACATGGTCTACTAGTCAATATATCAGCATAAGTGCACTGATATTTAACCCTTTCTCTCTATTAAAATAAAAAAACAAGGGAAAAATGAGGACAGGCAGTAATTGCACCCTGCTGTTATGTGTTAGCAGTTTGTCAGTGAAATAAGATGTAGCGTGTAGGAAAAAGATGTTGGATTATGTTAAAGCAAAACAAAGAGCACCAATTTATTTGTAATTGCAAAAGAAGTCATGCGGTCTGAAAACAAACTAGGTTTTGTTAATATAATAGCTGCTGATCTGATCACTGGCCTGATCTTTAAAAGTTATTCATGAATTTTGTCCGAGGCAGTTAGTAAACAAACTTACTTAAGTGAAATGTACTTTCTGATTAGTTTATCTCTTAAGGTCTGTGAAATAATTTTTATTTCTAAAGGAATACTCCTGAAAAACAGGAGAATATAAACATGAGTCTAGTTTTAGATAGACGGTCCACTCACGGTCCACTTAAAGAGAATCTGATGCATTTTACAGGCTGAAAGAAAACATTGTGTGTTTACAGGATTCACACTGCATCAAAGCTACCATCAAAGCTTCAGCAGAAGAATCAATGTTTAGAAGGATATTCATGAGTTTTGTTTGATGTAGTTAAAGTCTCAAATAGAACAATATATTTTGCTGTATTTTTAGTGTGTATGGTCAGCGTCATGTGAAGCATGAAGGTTCATCACTGAAAACAGTTTGTCAAGAGATTTTTAAATGACCACCTATTGGAACAGATGCGGTTTTAGAAATAACAAAATGCATACATGCGATGCTCACTTTATAATTTAAGCCAAAATAAGTTATCTTAGAAGGCAGCAAAATGATGTCACCTTTGTTTCGGAACAGGTTTCTTTTCCAGAGTGTGCTTACTGTGTAATGCCTTAAAATGCTCCCTCTGTAGGCAGCTCACCAGGGTTTGGAACACAGCACACCATATGTTACAATGTGGATCAGACCATATGGTGCTGGTCAAAAGTCTGGCTACACGAGACTGCTACCATGTGGACACATTAACTTCAGTCCAGCAAACAGCAAACCCATCATCACAGGCTAATCAGAATACCACATCAGTTATGGAATTGAAAAATGTTGGCATTGTACCATATCTTAATCTTCATTGCGATTACCAAAAACATAAATAACCAATAAAATAAATACCCCTAAATCACACTTCAGGCACCTGAAACTGATGGTGTTTTATGGAGCTTGGCCTCTAACAGAGGAAATTCATTCTGTGCTACAGTTCCCAGAAGCCCCCACTGGTCAGGGGCAGATTGTTTCTCATTTGGCTGAGTGGCACCACAGTGGCTTGTTAAAGCACAAGTTTAAATACATCATTTCTGAAAATAAAAGCAGCTCACAAGAAAAATGGCCCACCGCTCCATTTTTTCCCTCCAACACAACCCTGGTCTTTTTGCACTTAATTCTGCTGCTTTTCTGAACAAGAGACGTGAAACACATGCAGACTTTTAATAGCTGTCTCGCGTCTTTTTTGCTCTTATCTTATTCAATCCATCATGCGTCTTTCTTCACAATAACACGATTAACACAAGTTCACTGCCAATTTACGTGTTAATGAAATACATACCTTACCGAACAGTTCTAGTGCATCTGTAACTAGGAACAGGTCACAATGACTGACTACTTATTAAACAACCAACCAATTAATTTGTGACATCAACAAGTTTAATTTAAACGAGAAGGTTGCTGATATGTTCCTGCTTTAAATAAATCTCTTATAATCTTTTTCTCACACCTTTGAGGAAATGAAAAGTTGCAAAGTTCATCACTCTGCAGTGTGAAAGTATGAAAAACAGTTTTATAATTACTTCACACTTCCGTTGCTCGTGGAGTCGTGTGGTAAATGTCAATGCTTTTAAACTCCACAACTCCATGCGTCTCTTCAGCTCAGTTCAATCAATTACAGCTGAGCAGAAACATTGATCTGTTGCATTTTCAGTCTAGCCGTTCATCTGAGCCACACCACAAAAATTCAAACTCTGCTGCACTGTTATCATAATAAGAATAATAGCAGGAAATTATGTTTCAAACACATATAAAAAAATCATACTACTACTTATTATACATTTTTATAAACTGTGTATTGACCTCTTAATATGGCTGAGATGTTGCTGTGTTTTATTTGTGTCAAGCTGTTACAAGTTGATCTCAGTTACTCAGTTTGGAGGGTGTGCTGTTTTAATGTGCAGTTTTAAGACTGATGGCTGAATAGTTTTTGTTTAGAGCCTTTTATCCAGTAAAAGTCCCTATTTTCCAGACATCATCATCATAGGTCCAAAATTCATCCATACCTGATGCTTTTACACTCTGTATTTGAGCACAAAAGGTCTCTGCTTCACAGCACTGGCAAGTATAAATTGAATTCTGTTTGTATCAACAACTGAATACAACTGAATGTCAGTTTAATAATACTAAGTGCTTTATTAATTGTCTTCATTCAGGAACATCATACGCTATTTGAGAACGCTTAATTGTTTCCATCCCACATTTCCAGGCAGCTTTGAGGCATCCATCTCTCAGCGAGGTCCGTTCCAACTGCCATCTGTCTCATTCCTCAGTAGAATGAATGCTTTCCTACACTTGCTTCCCCCGTGCAGAACTGCCTCTTTCATCCCTCCGCAGCCTCTCGCCGTGATGCACTACGTGAGCTCACATATGAGACGCAGCTGAAATGCGGCCCTGCAGAAGACTGATGAGGTTTCCACATTACTGTGATGGAGCTCAAGATGGTCTTTGCTGCAGGCTGATATGAGCTTGTGTCTGGCCAGATATGGTTTGTTTTAGGGGAGTAGAAGTCTCAAACAACTCAAACAGGATTTGTACAGCACTGAGTAATAGTTGTTTTGGAAATGTAGTACTTGGATTCTGTGTTGGGAGGATCGAGGTGCGGCATTATCTGTGATTTGAAATCACGGCACACAGTGGTTTTACATCTGCTTGCTGTCTTTCATTGGTTTTGTGGTTTGGGCATGACCAGAAAACAAACATTCAATGACCCAGTCGGTTAATCAGGGTTTGACGGCCAATTTTAAATACGTCAGATGCTGAAGGATGTGTCAGTTGTAAAGCCATTTTCAGGTGTTTGTCATATTTGATATTTAGTTTCATTACTGTCACCATAAAAACTGAAAGTATTCATGACTATAGAAAATCGGCTTGATTTTATATACACAGTACCAGTTTGTATTTATTTTTGTCAGTATACTGCAGACATTTACCATTAATAAATAATTTTCCAGATATGAGGTACTTTCAGATATGTGCTAAGGAATGCCTGGAGACCTCTATGTCAGAGATATTCTTTGACTGGCTGGTGCACTGGGTCTTTTATTTCAGCTGTAGGACAGCATATCAGCTGAGACTAGGGATATAAATCACCTAGTTTTCAACCGTCTCCAAAACTCTGACTGATTCTCAGTGAGCAAATCAGATTCCAAAGGACACGTCTGGTCTCATTCTGTAGAGTAGAAGGGACACGATTGGGCTCATGCAGAGACCTGACAATGATACAAAATCACACTTGCCCACTAAAGCCCTAAATTATCATTTTCATGTAGAAAAAATTCCTCCAGCAAAGACTGACATAGCTGGACACAACCAGTCATCTAAAACCCAGACAACTGACCATGCTCACTTTTAAATGAGAAAGATCTTATTAGTTTACCAGCTTAACTACCACCATGACCAACTTTTTCTGCAAGATCATACTGATCAATTAGCCTTTACCACCAAAATTCTGTGTATGAAAAAACACTGTTGATTTACCAGCTAGACCAGCTGTAAAGCAGGAATTTACTGCTGGTTATAAAACTATTAGTTGATGATCTACAAAGACTTACATGCTGCCACTGGTCTCGAATGAGGGGCCGGTAACGCAGGAAGTACTTCAGTGGGAAGGTTTCCACATCGGGCCATGAGGAAGGGCTGTTCCACGTCACTTCCAGTCTTCTTGCATTATTGGCTACAGGTTTGGCAACCACCTTCTCTGGGGGGTCCGGTTTCACTGTTGAACCAAAGGGACCTTAATGTAAGTTCATTTACATTTACATTTATTCATTTGGCAGACGCTTTTATCCAAAGCGACTTACAGTGAATTCAATGTATATATATATTTTTTACCAGTACTTGTGTACCCTGGGATCAAACCCACAATCTTTGCGCTGGTAGCGCAATGCTCTACCAGTTGAGCTACAGGAACACTGTTCATGACCATGAAATAGTTTAGCTTAAACTGTTTCTTCCTATGTATTTGATAAAAGAAAGCCATAGAGGTTTGGAATGACTTATAAAGGTAAATGGTGTCATATTGTTTTCATTCTTTTATATCATATCTTGAACTATTGTCATTTCTGTGCCACTACTAGCACTAATCAGAATTACACTCCCCACAGTCTCAGTTCAAACTCATGCTATTGGTTGAGCCAATGTTGTTACATCTGGCCCAGTTACACTATTCATACAAACAGATTACAATTTGATTAGTTATGTCTGCTGATTACACAGTTTACCTTTGATATCAACATGTGTATATATATATGGTCTCTGTGTATATTATTGGTCTGCACTTCTTATACAGGGTTAAACGATGACTGAGCCAAAGAAAATTCACTCAGTTTTGATATATTTCAGTTATGACAGAGCAAGTAAAACAAGGGAACAGTTTAAACAGTCAAATTCATTCTTGACAAATGCCACTAGTAAAATAGTATAAAGTATAATCAAAAAGTTGATAAATGATGTTGAGATTTCCTCTCTCCCTCTCAGAAGAAAACCAGATCGAAATAATATGTCATTTTAAGAAGGCACAATGTGACATGACATTCTTGACATGTTGTTTGGGCAAAGGCACCTCCTAAATATCAGAAGTGTTTGTTGGAGGTTTATGGGAAATAAGCAGAGTGCAACACAGTGGCCTTTTTCTTTCTGTCTAGCTGTGGTGGCCCGAGATCACTCACTCACGCACACACACACACACACACAAACACACACGCACACACGCACACACACACGCACACAAAGAGATGTTTCTGAGTCCCGTTCCCTTTATTATTCATTGCGGACACATAGTGGTTTTAGGATTTATCACTCAGGCTGTGACCTAGCTTGAGTTAAACACTCTTTATGACTTTAAAACACTGTGAATGTTGTTTAGATGTTGGCTATTTGGATGCTAATTTTGTAGGCTAAGATGGAGGGATATGCTAACTCTGCTGGAAAACAAACACATCTTAAACCAGCCTTAGGTGGCTTGCTGGTTGTAGCTGGTGTTTTTTTAACTAGCTGGCCAAAATAAAAAGAAACCCCAATAATACTAACCACCTAAGGGTGGTTTAAACTTTACAGCAGGGAACATATAGGAAGCGGGAAAAAGTTAATTTATAATGTTAATTGAAACACATTTCGTAGCATCTAGTAGCTGTGATTAAAACATGAATCTACATGCTTCAGTTCTACAGTAACTCAATGTCTTTGATATAGTTTTGTCAATATGTTGCTGTCATTGAAATATATGCTGATATTCAGATAAAATCAAATAGCTTTTACAAGCCAAATGCATTTTTAAAATGAATCAATTTTCCACAAAAATATATCCTAGAAGCGGAGAGAAAATATTTTCGTTGTCAATCCAGTGATCCAGGCGACATTAGCATTTTTATGACTATCAAGCACACATGTAGCCATGCATGTAAGAACTTCATTTAGCTGCCAGCAGCCATTCCAACAACACGCCAACCAGCCAATATACAGGAAATATTGTCTTCATTTTTATGTGCCTCACTGCTTGATGTTGTTCTTTCAGATAATGCAGTGATTGTGGATTCACACAGTGTTTGGCAAACTTAAACTAGATGTTTTAGGTTCTTCTTATCTTTAGAAAATTAATGCAGGTCTAAGTCTGGCCATGCAATGCAGGCAGATGCCAGTCATGGTTTCTGACTGGTGACTAAGTAGGTGATGACTGCGGTTAATGTTAGTGGGCTCACAGATATAAATAGCTCAGATTTAACTGCATTCATTTGATGATTGTGTTAAACAGACTGGATTCATCTAGCAAATATAAACACCAGATTACACATAACGTTTGTCCTGCACTCTTAGGGATGAGCAAATGTATGTATTAGAATTGACAACTTCATTGCCGCATTATTGCCTTAATGTGGGTGAAAAGTTTAAATTATAATTGGTTACTTAAAACGACCTACAAACATTCTCAACACCCAGACACAAAATATAATAGATGGATCCTTCTGTCTGTTTACATAACCACACAGACAAAACAAGTCAAGCTGATATTTTTCACAAAATCAAAGCTCAAATTATAAACCCTGATTATAAATATACTGTTGCGAGGTCAAGTACAGAGACAGAGTTGAACACTGATCTGTTATGTATTTGCTCAATGACTGAGTTTTGTTATTATCACAGAAACGTATGCTTTTAGGAAATCACAAAATAATTTTCAGACCCTCATGAGTTTCTTCTGCTTGTGTGCAAAACTGTATAAACTTTTAAAACAAAATGCAGATAACTATTCATACCTTATAAAGTTTGTTGATTGTCATGTTTTTATTTAGATGCCTTAAAAACCATGCTGACATCTGCTGGTTAAACTACACAAATCCATTTCTGTATTCACAATAAAGACAATGACTGTCTAATGACTGTGTTATTAGCACATGTAGCTGCACATCAGTACCTATAGACGATTCCTCAAAGCTGATGACTGTGGACGCTGTACCCAGCGCGTTCACCGCCGTGATGTTGACTCGGTATGGAACACTGGAGAACAGTTCTGGAAACTTCACATGACATCTGTTCTTATGATCCTCATCCCTCTTCACCTCCAAAGGTTTCTCTTTGTGCCTAAGAAACAGAAAGAATAACAAAAACATCTTCTGTCTTGCACTGTAAATGTGGTGCAAATCTGTTTCACATACTGACTCTGGGTTCTGAGTGCATTATGTGATTGCTAAGAATGCTGTTGATTTGAATTTGACACCCAAACAAAGACAATGACTAACAGCTAATGCACAAACGCACCCTATTGCTGATTGGCTACCAGAGTGTTATGATGTTGTGGGGACTGGTCCGATCCACTTTATTTTTCTTGCTGTTATAACACAGGCATGACTTTGTTTGGATGTTGATTTCATTTTGATTTGATTTCATTCTCAAATCTCGTAATGCACCTGTCCACATTCTGTCCACATTGGAAAAAAATGCAGACATTTAAATACCATTAATAGAACCAAACTTTTTAACAACCAATACCAAGTTAATGTGAAACAGAGTGAAGATTGGATGTTTAACAGTTGTACCAGATAATAACAGAACATTATATATTGAATATGAATGGCCTTTTGCTTGTCCTCAGGGTACCATCTGTGCAGAGGTCTTGTCTAAAGCTGACCTTTAAACCTCCTGATATGAGCTCTGTGCACAAGAGCAAAAATTATTTACTGGGCTTCAATGAAGCTCATACCAAGTCCCAAGTGTATTTCTTAACAAAAATCCTTTACTATACTTCTGGCATGTAGTTCAGAGATTATGTGACCTAAACTGCATGCAATACATCATTTTTTTATTAATTTCCCCTAACTTGCTGATAATAGGGGTTAATAAATGTCCATGTTGTCTGATTAAAGTGTAATTTTGTTACAGTCTTTTGATCAAACCACCCAGGGAAGAAGTGATTTTTTGTAACTGGGTTTCAAATATGGCAAATTGGCCATTAAAAATAAATTAAGAACCGCACACTGTGAAATTGCCCTGCTCAAAAAGACAACATTCAACACTGAACGTATGATCCAGTTGTGTGTATGCCTTCTTTATGCTTGAAAATATGAATTGTGCCAAAATATAAATTCCTTTGCAAAACAAAAATTTTCATACATTTTCTTCAGACATGATAGTAAAGGAAAAAGTAGCCAACTTCTGTCAAGCATACATGAAAACTCCCCCAATCTTGTTTATTAAACACGTGAAGTTTATTGAGAGAATGAGAGTGTAGAGCTGTACATCCCGCTAACAGGGTTTCTTTAAAGCTAAAACATGGACAGGTGGACAGAGACAGAAGTTAAGAGACATGCGATCAGCCTCTAGTCTGTGTGTAAGGTTATTCCACAGGGCCTTTACACTTACACTGCCTGCAGTTCCAGCACTCAGAGCCAGACAGACATAATCAGCTCTCAGTAGAGAGAGTCTGACCACATACGACTGATTCAGATGAGCGAGCTGTGTGGGAGGTTTGGGTTTAACAGGAAGTTTGGGTTTAATGGGGGTGGGTCACTTACTGGACGTCTACTTCATACTCTGTAGGGATGTTTGGGGGATGCTGAAGGTGCCAGCTGCAGTAGAATCCTTTGGGGTAGGTGTTTGATCTACACGTCACCTGTGGCTCCTTTGGAGGAACTGTGAAAGAGCAGAAAGATAAAAAGGTAAGTACTTAAAAAATGCATCAGTGGCTCAAATCGTTTATCCCAAGAGGCGTTTTGACAACATCTCCAGCGTCTGTGGTTGTGGAACCTCTCAAACCTCCTCCAGTCCAAGCATCAAGCAGAAAAGGAAAAAAGGAGAAATGTAATAACCGCCCATGCCCTCCTTTCAGATTAGGACCCTTTCTTAGAGCATCACTGGACCATGCCCACCACTGCCAGAATTGAAACTGATGAGTTGGACCGGTTGCCAGGGTGACGCATAAGATTACCCTTCCCATGTGTCCCTGTGTGTGAAATGGAGGGTGAGTTAAGCCCTGTTAGCTGTTCAGGACCTTCATTTACTTTCTCATTTCCATTGGCACCCGGGGCCTGACAAACTAGAGCCCATAAGAAACAAACCTGCTTATAAAGCTCTCCTCAGGGCTCCCCGTTGAGCTTTGATTGCTCTGAACACAGCACTAAGCTGCCAGCTTGCACACAACTCCTTTCTGATGTGATTTAATGAAACTGGCTTTGAGTTGAGAGGAGAAACTGTTGTAGTGAGGTATGTTTTAACTACACATTTGACAGACACTTTTATCCAAAGCAACTTACAGTTTATACTGTAGGAACTTACAGTGGATTCAGTTTATACATTCTATCAGTACGTTTGTTTCCTGGGAATTGAACCCATGACCTCTGTGCTGCTAACGCAATGCTCTATCAAATATTGAAAAGAAGGGTGTTTTTTATGCGATTCGTGTTTTTTTAAGCGATTCGGTAATTAAGCTGGAGGTAAAAATTCCATAGGCTGACAGTAAACAAGGGACCTGAACCACATCTAGGGTCCAGAATATCACAGGTCCTGGGGATCTTCTGGGTAAGTACACGACCTAGCAAAAGTATTTACTGGCTATCAAATAACAACACCCTGTGAACGATCTACAACACCCTAGCACTGTGGCAACTGGTTTTATTTTACACAAATAAATAATTTGTACTCATAAATTTCATTTCAGCAAGATAAAATTGTGAAATAAGGACAGTTTTGCAAACTTTGTACTTCTGTGTTGTCATGTTAAATAACTTGCCATGTTAAATTGTTTTTGTGCAAAACTGCTTGTTTAATGCATTAGTCACCACTGGAGAATCAATTACCAATTGAGTTTTGCCCTTTTGTTGAGAAAACAACAGCAATACTGATTAGAAACACAGTGACCTCCCCTAACACATTAACAGATAGATTAGCATTACTGAGATCTTGCAACTGCCAGACTTAAATCTCAATGTGAGATGAAGTAAATACACAAAGGTGAATGCACAAGATAGCAGAGCACTCGTTAGAGGAGAGGAGGGGTCCAGAAAAGTGACGCGTTTGCCTTGACATTCCTGTCATGAGCTTCTAGCAGTTTCTCCTCAGGAGGAACATTTCTTCATAGAGTTCTGACCACAGGAGGTCTTCCTCACCCTCAGGCCAAACGAGCACACTGACAGCTCACGGACCCTCGTCCCAGACACCGGAACCCTCCCCTTTCACTTCCCCATCCTTCCTGAGAGAATGCACGACCATCCACACAGAAGATCTCACAGACATTCACCAAAGAAGCAAAAGCCACGAAACAAAGGAAGGTTGCTTTTCTGTGAGAATTTGCAGCCTAGCAACACATCTATTGTTCCCTTTGTGCTTTTTGCTTTCTTTTCCCTGTTTTGTAGGCCAGAATGTTTTTGACGGGAAAACAAAGACATATCTCCATGTTCTTTCTTATAGAAGTGATTTCATCTGAGCTACCAGAGCCAAAGTAACACCAGAGCCGGAGGTGCCGAGAAGTTAAACAAAAGTGTTACTTAAGCCATTCTGAAAACACTAGTGTTGTAGGAAACTAATGGAAAAATTGCATCTAAGAAAGAAGTTCTTGCAAAGAACGGTTCCAGTCATATCTTACTGCAAAGTAAAAACATCAAAGATATTTTGCTTCTAGAAAAAGCCAATTTATGGGAGTACTAAGATGCATTTGGACCTTATTTTCTTTATAATTAGAGACAGTAATACCACAATGAAATTATCCTGTCTGGACACAAAGGCAATCAACAACAAACATTCCCATGATGCAGACGTCCAATTACACTATACAATTACTTTTATTTTGGCATTACAGTAATTAGAATGAAAAACTTCCACAATAAAGACCATAATGCTTAATCCTTGTCACAGGGCAAAACATTTGTCTTAAAAATAAGCCTAATGTAAAACATAATGCTTTATGTTTCTGTCTTTTGATTACTTTAGGGGTGAAATATAGCTTTTTGGCAGTTTAAGGCTGTGCCACACTAAAAGATTTTTTAAAATCTTATCAGATTCTAAAATGTGAGAGACCACAAACATGAGGATGAAAAATCCAGGATTGAACCATTTTGTTGCTGTAGTGGGTGAAGTGTGGCTGTCTGATCATGGCAGCAGATTCTCTTCACATACAAGACAAATTATTTGGTGCCACATGACGATCTTCAGCATGTCTGTACATTTGTTATCAGGTTTCCCCCACACAACAGGATTTCTGAACATGTTGAATATTTCTGATCTGCTCTGATGCTCATGAGCAGATTTAATCACCCCACAAACCAACACACCACAAACCACAGCAAAGCAGGATAAAATAATCAGTGCAACCACTAAGACGATCTGACTTCACCCGTGCTTGTCGTAAGGAGGAAAATCTTCCCAAATTTGGTCCGATTATCCTGTAGTGTGCGTCAGCCCTTCTGAGAAAATTACCCAGGCATTTTGTGTTACATTTTTCTTGTCAGAAGATGTGCATTTAGTGTCTAACTTGCAGCCCCTGATTTTGAGTCCTTACAACCTCAAAACACGGTAGTATGACTTTCACTATTTGCATCATTATTAATCTGAAATTAAAAAAAGCAATGCACAAGACATAACTTGATGTAGATGTCACAATGCAAAGAAATCAGGGCAGGACTTCAGACAAAAGTTCCTTCTGATCCTCTGTGATCACAGTTTGCTCTTTGCAGTCATGAGCTTTCAGAGGGCTGTCATATCATGTGCTGAGC
>JAZGTK010017948.1:0-12057 GCA_036877625.1 Ambastaia sidthimunki
ACTTTTTTTTAAATTGACTTAATTGACTCACATATTTTAACACTTTAAATTGTATTCATTTGCACCTTAAATTGTCATGCATAATGTTACGTAGTCTGACTACATTATTGATATAACAATGCATAAGAAAACAGGCCTAAAGTATGCAGAATACACAATCAGTTTGTTTAGCAGACAGAGGTGGAAATGTTTACATTTGAAAAGTTCAGAAAATTATTCCAGGCATCTAAAAGCACAACAAACCTCTGTTTGTACATGAGAAAATTTGAATGCTTACTCTTTGAAACTTCATCAAAAACAAGAGCAAAGTGGATGACTGTTGTATAGCTGATAATCACAAACACTCAAACTACAACACAAACAACCCGCTAACCCAGCATTACCCGGCAGGCGGTAACACTGTTGAACTCATGCCTCGCTAGTCTTTTTAGTGACAACATGGCACGTCACCCCAACGCAGGCGCTCCATTATACAACCATCTTGCCAGTCTAAGCTTTGTTCTTGGGATTGATTCAGATGTGTAACCAGTTGAAATAATGATTCCAAAATTCCCATCACTCTCCTGTTGAAAGGTTGAGTAAGATGTTAAGTTAAATATGCCCTTTCATGTAGGATGGAGTGAGCTTAAACAGAGAGATACACTCGGCAGGAGGCTTTTAAAAACACAAAGCACGTTTTCAGTGGACCTTGACTCGCACTGAAGATTTCAGTATTAACAGCTAATAGAATTTTCCCATATTGAGAGATATGGATGCTGAAGACAGATGGAATTTAATTGTTTCACACAAAGATTGGAGTAATAGATGATCTGCTGACCTTGACTTCCCGTGATCCCAAGATGTGGAAAATTGTGTTTAATAATGACAAGCGCTTAAGCTTATTCGTGTCCATTTATGTTGTTTAAAGACATCACACAAGCAAGATTGTAGTCGTATAGAATAGTTGCATGGCTGTGCTAATATCTGATACAACAGCATGATTGCATGTATGTTGTATGTAGTTTTTACTTTGAAAAATCCTCACTGCTTTACTTCCACTCTGCAGTGCTCACATACTCTGGTGTGAATGCTGGTAATACAGACAAGTGGAGTGACACAAAAGCTCTAACATCCCAGTACCCACCCACATTCTTGGAGGTCCACTTGGCCAAGGTCTGGTTGCCCTTTACACTGCAACTGTAGCTATATCCTTGACTTTGAAGAAAAGAAAATGACTTTGGTTGAGTCTCCCAAACTTCCTGTGTTTATGGCATGTACAGATACACACACACAGACACACACACAAAAATATATATAATAATACGCATTTTCCCCCAACAATGTTCCTTACCCACCCATCATGCATTATCTTGGTGCCATCATCAGCAGCTCGGGTTCAAATTCATTTTCTGCTGATGGGGCTGATAAGCTCATATTGGCTTCCTCTCTAGCATTCCCCTATTCAGAGAGAGAGAGAGAGAGAGAAACGTAACGAAGGGCAGAGTGCCGATTCAGCTCAGGGAGACATTTCAAATCTAGAGAATAACCTGCGGCCTGGAGCTGATATGAACATTGCCTGAGGAAACATGGAATGAACCTGGTCTCCAACCAGCATCTCTTAATGGACATTAGATAGAGGTCTGCTCCTTTTTAAAATGTGGACAGTGTGTGTGTGTTTTGTACAGGTTTAGCTATACTTCTGAGGAGCAACTTTTTAAAATGTCCTCACAAACATATTCAAATTAGTCACTGACTTGAGAGCATTGTAGGTGGTACTTATAGTACAAGAAATTGGTCCAATTGTCATTTTAAATCTAATAATGTCAACAGAACAAGTTTAGGGTTAGCAAAATTAAAATATAATTAGCCAGGTGTGAAAACAATAAAAGTCTAATGGAAGTGCTGACTGTAGGATTCTCCTTGTCCAATAAGATTTGAGAACAGGAATTTACTGTTGTCTGTATATATGAAATATTTATTTACATTTATCCCCTTAACACCCAGCATGTCTCCACATGTCTACGATTTGATCCACGCATTCACATTTGTACGCACATTTGTCTTTACATGCATAGATAATTTTAGCTTTCACTCTATTAAAGTGGCTGCATGTTCAGCTCTCATCTCCTCTGACTGCTACAGCCTTTCCTGCCATCTCTCATCAGCTGCGCATATGAGGAGTGTTTATGCACACAGCTGCATGTTTGCCACATTCTGCTCTAGAAACATGACGTTTGACTGCACCTTGCTACAATAGAACAAACAGCTTCCACCCCCTGGAGCGCGAGAAGTTGATTAAATTTGTTCCTGACTTATCACAGCCTTCAATTGCTTCTATAGAGATAGATAGAGAGAGAGAGAGAGATCACATTTATTTAGATTTATTCTGCCTGTTACACCTCAAAGCGCAGCTAATACTGTGTGTGCCGATGGGGAATTTATAGACAGAATGTGATAAGTGTGCATATGTAATGTGGGCTCGTCTCATGATTGCCGTCTTCTCCTCTAAGCAGAAGGAGAACGTTGCTTAGATGCATCTGGCATTAAGTGAAAGGTCAGGCTTGATGGGGCAAGCTGCTGGAATCAAACCTGATAGTTTGTGTGTGTGAGGCCCACGTTACACCTAGTACTGTATATACGATTATAAAGAAAATATCTAATGGCTTAACGCACTAAGACAATATTGGAAGCACAAATTTAGAATGGGGCTTATTAATAATCAATACTATTTATAAATAAATACTTCTAAACTTCTCTGGGGTGTCTAAGTCATTCTCGGCAATCATGTTTGTGCTTGATTAAAATTAAAGTATATCTGGAAGAACTGGTGTAGTAAATGTATCAATGGGCAAGCATTAGTGCTGGATCCAACACATGCTTTACCACCGAGAAAAAACACAATAATACTTATTTTTGCTAGAACAAACCAACAAAATGGAATGATTACATGAAGTAGCTTTAATCAGGGGGTTACAAGAGCTCCGCATGGAGCCTTAGTGCCATGGTAAGAATTAATTGGCAGAACAGAGTTAAACCTCACACTTGTACCTCCATCTATTTCTTTCTTTCTTTCTCTCTTTTTCTCTCTCAATCACACACACACACTCACACACAAACAAACAAGTGACATTTTAAGACTACAAACCTTTACTGATTCCAGAGAGTACAGCAAACAACTCGGTATGTGTGTGTTTGTGATCGCATTTTAAAAGCTAAACAGTTAATGCGTAAAGTTTGCCGGCCGCATGTGCTCGTGTGTTCCCAGCGCAGTTTGCTGTCATTTGAGTGTGAGATTTCCTGAGCATTTGGTAACGAACCATCTGAACAGAAAACAGTTGGATGCTCTAAATGAGTTTATGTGGCACGCATTGTTTGGATATGCCAGATGTCAGTGTTTCTCACATAAGCCATAGTCTAAGTTATGCTTGTGTGGTAATGAGTCTAGCGATGGCTCCCTCACTGTTTGAGCTGGAATGGAGAATAGTCAATCTGAGGTGGCACAGCAGGAACACATAACAGCAGGCATCTAACCACAGATATATTTAGCATCTAATATTCAATAGCTACATTCATTAACCCTAAATGGTTTAAAACCGAACATGTTAATACTACAAAACATACATATGCAACGCTTTTCATGAATAGAGCACATAGCACACTTTATTAAAGCATTAGAGGTTTTTTTATTATTGGGACAGCTATTCTCATAAAATAGTGATTTGTGGCCTGTACAATTCTTGACTATAATTAAATATCCACACACACAAAAATTGCGAACATCATATAAAATGAATACAGAACTCACCTATTTATATACTTTCTATTCAGTGACCATTGGATAAATAGTCTTTTAATACTCTATTCATAAAGAGTGCCACACACTCTTTAAATGCTTCTCCTTGACTACCTGTGACACAAAAAACTTTATTTATTTTAGCATAATTTCTTCTTCATGCTGACAACAATCACAAGCCTCAAGCACTGCTTGTTATTTAGCACCATTTCTGTTCAATTATCCAAGCTTCCTCCAAAAACACTCCTTTTTTCTATCCTCTTCATCTAACACACTCAGCAAAAAAAGATAATTTAACCTGTGACTTTCAAAAATTTTGAGCTGTAAAACTTTTTCTAAAATACATGTTCCTCAATTTTGTGCGCAGTGGAATAAAGCCATTTCAAAAGCTTCCCATAATGGCAGCCTGTAATGTAATGTTCACTTATAAGCCCAAAGACACCCTGCTTAGAAAGGTGAGGACTTTAATTTCATCACTGAAGTAGGCTGGCAGTCTGTCATTAGCATAATGGTGTCCATCTTGTGCCAGTGATTATTCTGAATTTAGATCTTGATGAGAAGCCTTTTTTGTCCAGATTATGCTTAAGAACAGCCATGAAATCTAAACCTAAAACCACAGCTTCAACTGTGCAGTCCTTCGTAAAACCACAGCTTCATCTTAGCAGCTGATTGATCTGTTTTATCGCTCTTCTGGAACTACAGCAGCAACACACCATTTATCATCTTAACAAAATGAAAGTAATCTGACTAGCAGCAAGTACTGTTTTCAAATGAACAGGAAATGAGTGACATGCTGTTTAAGTGAAGACCTGACTTTAAAAAACTATTAACCTGTCAGTATCCAGTAGTTTTTAAATTAAGGAAGGTTATTTATCTCAAATTGTGAATCATAAATCATATAAATTTGTAGATTTTTCAAGTAATCAGTTTCTTCTGTTTACCAACAAGCCCCACAATTCTTCAAATATACTGTCAGCCCTTGAAACATCAAATAATAAAACACTTTGGGGCTTTACTGTGTGTTTTAAACTTATGACTTTCCAATCACTTTTCCCAACTGGAATTCTTAATTTTCAAACAGATGGCTACTTTAAAAAGCCTTCCTATGCAGATGAGTTTTTTTCCTAATTACCATGCATTAAATATGCCAGAGACTGTGTCAGTAAGCAAGATGTTTGTATTGGACTTTCACAATACTTCGATGTCAGGCTTTATAATTATTTAAAGTTTTTTATAGCTGGTTTGATGCACCCCACCCCTCAGACTCCATGTTGTCTTGCACAAGGGGTCAGTGCTGTCAATGTAATCAGATCATCTTCATTTATCCAGCTCTAATTGTGAGACTCACACCCTGTGGTTAAATTAAATCATTTCTCCCTTTCTAAACCTGCAGTAATTATGCACCTATGAATTATTTATAGGACAAGTATAGATATAATAATTTTTAATCAACTTTCAGCTGGTGAGGGATGGACAGCAGAGTCTGTTAAGCGTGTGTGTGCGTTACAATGCGTTCATCTGTATGCAGTAACCTGATGCTCCAGCTTTCTCTCTCCTCACTTCCTGTGTGCCGTTGTCATGGTAATGTATGTATGTCAACTCAGAGTTTGACTTCCCATGATTAATTTTGTTAATTAACGGTGTGACTGTTGCACTGTAGGATGTGCGGCCTTGTGCATGCATCTCTCTAAGGACACTTAATCCCAGGGCTAGCTGCTGTTCTATTACTGGGCTGCCGTGCTACTCAAATGTTTCTAATATAGAAATATGGAAACTTTGGCTGCGTCCAACAGCTGTAAAACACTGCCAACGAAGGATGCCTTTCAAGACAGGAAGACATAAAGGCACATCTGAATCCACTTCCTGTCCTAATATCCCACAATGCTGTGCATGTGCACCTGTGGGAAAGGGGATTGATCGAGCAGGGACAAGCTCAAAAATTAAAATGGTATCCGAGAAAGCGATTGGAGCACAATTTTTGTATAAATGTTACTTTTGTAACTTTTTATTGCATTTCTACTAAGAAATTAATATTAGTAGTTTTGAAATATTCAATTGGGCATCAACAAATTGCTCTCTGTTTGCATTCAAATATAATTTCATTTTGAATTGAACTGGCTGTGGTTCATAGGATGTTGCAATGGTAGTTTAATTGAAGTCTTTCAATACTGTTAACACAAACACAGCTATCAAAATTAAATTAAAAGGGTTTTAATTGTGCCATGGACCAGTACAATAGCACTACATAACAATAGCACTACGTTCATAAAAATTAAAATTGACAACAAAATGTGAATCTGTTGTATAATTTTATATCAAGTAAATTCTTTTTAGCACTCCTTGATATTCAAGAGAATATTCAAGTTACAAGCATTTCACTGCATATCATACTGTGTACGATTATGTATGTGACAAATAAAGTATGAATTTGATTTGAAAGCTAAACTAATTCAGTTCTGCCAACAGTTATTTATAATATAATTTCAAAGCTAAGCACAGCGCTTAACATCCTTAACCACAGTAATCATATTTCAATGAAAGATTTACCTCTCACATGCATGACATCTGTATTAAATGTCTCTGTAAACAATTATGCTACTGTACATAAACTATCAAATGTTAACATTTAAACAACTTAAAACAACATTGAGTTAGAAAAATAACATGACTTAAGCATGTTGTTTCATGCAGTATGTAATCACAACAATTATGTACTTCATATACTTCATAGTCACTTCCAGCGATTAAGCTTAGTTAATTATTGCAAGTTTATAGTGATTTATACCTTTTCTTTTTAAAGACTCTCTTCTCTTTGACCCCCAAACCCCTCTTTGTAATAAGTGCTGTACTAAGCACAATTTCTTCCCACATTTCTCTCTAGGACATTTTATGTGGTACCACATCAGATGGTTTGTCTGTGTAATAGTTTCCCCCTCTCTTAGTGTGTGTTTCTTAGTGTCTGTTTTTCCAGAATCCTTCTGTTCCTGCGTGAACTGTATCAGATCTCATTGTATCTGTATATTATATACAATTATATTTGTATTGTATCTCATTGTTCTGTAGTACAGTTAAGCCCTTGATAATTTTCACAATCTCTTTGCTTTTCTGTTGCTTTGGCTAAAGTATAAACCAAGTCATATCCTGCAAAAAATTCTGAAACCTCTGCTGAAAAGAATTGTGGACCACTAGTTATTTCACTAACTATTTTTTTTTTCAACTGAATTGAAAAAATTCAGCCGGTGGCTGAAAGGCAGGGTAATGTGGAAGATCTCATTTCTTTTGAGTGCTTGACCTGATGTCTTAAAATGTATCCCACGTTGTGCAACCAATGTAGCATTTTGGCTATTTAAGCCCAGTCACCACACTGACTGCTGTGCTGTTAGCTCTGCACTTAGTTATCCCAGAATCCTTTGTGTAAGCATTTCTGTGAGCATGCTCTCTGGAAGGGCCACTCTCTGACAATTCATCAAAAGACCCTTTGCAAACACAATAGAACTTCTTCTTTCGTGGCTGTTCCACCTGTCTAGGCCACCACCTATTACATCAGTCTATTAGCTGCCTGCTGATAGTGTCCGCATCTTGCTCTAGCTGTGACTGTGTTGCTGAAAGTCAAATGGATGATGTAGCTTTTCCACAAAGACCTGCTTTTCTCTTTCCAACTTCTTTTCTTTACTTGACAGTTCACATATTATTGGAGCACCTGACAATGGCTCTGTTGTGACTGAGGCCTTCAAGGCCAGTAGCTAGTGAGGAGAAAGCAGGGTCCCTTAACAATTTCTAAACGCTATTTTTAAAAATGCCAGGGCACCAGAGCACTATACACTCAGGGGCCATGAATTACCAACCATTCTAAAGAGGATGAATCAGCACACACCTTTGTTTTTTGCATTTAGCTTATATTGTGCTATTACCTGGTTTGATGTCACATCAGATTTTTTTCTGTTTTCTTCATGCTGCCTCATTACCAGTCACTCTGTTAAGCTAATAAATCATGCTGTGTCTTCATAGTGTCTATGAAATGGGGCAAAACTTACTCATCAATGTGGCCATGCCTAAGAACATTTTACATCTGCAACACTTTGAGGTGTCAGCATCTTTGCGATTGCTGTGGTGCTATCTTACAGAACGTACTTTGTGGCCTACAAACAGAACTTCAGACTGTGCAAATGAAAACTTCATGTTTAGGCTCTCTACAAGTCTCGACAGGACCATTGTAAGCCGCTCATTTGTTGGGCTTTATCTTTGCACACACACTGACAAATCATCCGCATGGCAGATCACCCCTGTTAGTCCATCTAAGAGCTGAGACATGCATCTCTGGAAGTGCTCTGGACCAAAGCTGATCCCAAAGGGTACAACGTTAAAGCAGAACCGGCCAAATGGTGTGATAAATGTTCTCTACATTCTTGTGCCAGTGGTATCTGCCAAAAGCTGGACCATGTATCTAAATTTGTAAAAATTGCTGCTCCATTCAACGGGGTCAGAGACTGCACTACTGATGGTAATATATGCCACTCTCTGCACACTGCCTTATTGAGATTAGTTAGATCAATTCTTATTTTTCCTTTGGGCTTTACGACAGGCACCATTCCTGCACACAATTCTGTTGGTAGCGCTACCCTTTCGATTACTCCCATTTGTTCCATATGCTCCAATTCCTCCATAACTTTGTTGTCCAATGAAATTGGAAATTGGCGCTCTCCATGGGGTTGTAAGTACACAGCCTTGGCGAATGCAGTAGTCTCCCTTTAACTTTCCTAGTCAAGAAAATACTTAAGGAAATGTTGGACTAAACTGTTCATCAGTGAGTACTCTACAAGCTGAATGGGCTCAATAGCTAGCAAGCCCAATAGGGGTTTAACAAGTGAATCTATTACAAAGAGGGTTGACTGATTGTGCAATTTTGCTTTACCTGTACTGCCAATAGTAGCAGTTTATTACTTGGACTGTATAGTTTTTTCTTTAGGCTATCAAAGGGCCATTTCTTCTACAGTTATATAGCCTTGTGGGGATAGCTGTGTCTGCAGCACCTGTATCTATAATGTCCCCATTAGTGTTATATTAGTGTGGCTCCCTTGGCTTATGTGCCATGTTTCTTTACTGGGCCTGAAACTGGATCATCACTCTTTTTCACAGTCCATGGAAACGTGTCCTGAAAGTGACATATCTCTGTTCCCTACAAAAACGCAATCATGTACAAGGTGCGAGTGAGCACCTGATTTACAAAGTCGCTTTCACTCTTTTTCTCTGTGAAGTAATACGCATTCAACTTCCACCCAGCATCATATCCTTTAAGAAATGGTTGTAGATATTAGAGGCAGTTCCTATACTAAACCACAAACATAATCAAAGGTTCTTGCATTAAGCTTCTGTACTGCTCTAGATTACTCTTGAAACTTGTCACTGCAGTATTGTATTGTTGGTTCTGTCTACAAAGTTTTGTGATGTTACATATTTCTAAGTCACTGAAAGCATCTGTCAAACGAGTATAAATGTATTAACTCAACAAAAATCCAAAATTACAGCGTTCTGCTAGACTACAAACAGCAGTTCAAAAGCTATCTGTTAATCTTTCGGGCTCTTGTTTAGGTACAGTAAATTTAAACCTCTCAAGAGTGATGTTATGCCTCCCCACAAAATGCCTTTTGAAACAATGAATTTATTTGCTGTGCACTCAGTGATGAAGCATTCAAAATGTTCCCCGCTTCAACAGCATTAGGGTGATGGCCAATTTGTATTTTCCAGACAAAACCTATGCCAACATTAGTGGCAAGCGTGGTGTCATTTAATCACATGTATGAATAAGGATGTCAGAACAGACACGGACTGCTGACTTAAAACACCCAGTAAATGCTGTCAAAGTCTTGGATAAAATGTACATCTGGCTTTTACTCAAGATGTCATGTTAAAACTCACAATCTGAGAAGCAACAATCATATAGTAGAGGAAAAAAATAAAGAAAATTCTTACAATGTGTATCTGTCTTCAGACGATTTTACTCTTTCATGCATTTTTACTCTCATCTGCCAACATAAACCTATTGGGAGAAATACTATACCAGTACCACTGAACTCATGTATTTATCAAGTGCATACTGTGGGACCTTAAATGCAGTGTAAATCACTTTGGATAAAAGTGTCTACCAAATGCACAAATGTAAATGATTTTCTTAGAAAACTCTTCTTAGAAAATGTGGCATATCTATGTGGTGACTGTCCAAACTCTTACAACAAATATGTACTTGTTATAAACTTATAGCATTAAATGGCATTTAGCTAACCTGTTGTTGCCTCTTTTGATATTATGAATTAGTTAGATGTTTGCTTCTCACATGGTATTTTCATTATTTCCCACCCCTGCTCTTTATACTTTATTTCTTCACTACATTAGTAAAAAGTTTTTCCTAAATAAGACTTTTATATTCAGTTAGTGTTTGTACTCTGTGTGGTGCTAATGCAGAATAACATTGTCAAAGCTTTAATGAAGTTAGTCTATTGTACTGACAATGCAACATTTGTGAAATAAACTGGAATCTGCAGTGTAGGCATTGCATTTACTGTAAACTACGACCAGTAGGACCAATATAAGACAATACAAAAATTATTTACTAATAAAAGATTAAACAACATGACCATCTGAGACTGTTGTAAAGATCCTAAAACTGTGTTTAACAAGTTGATGTAAAGGAAAGTGTTTAAGAGAAAAAGAAGCAGAGAGATACAAAGCAGATAATGAACACTGTGTTAATTGGAAGGAATACATTGGGGAGGAAAATGAAGTAAAACTAGAGAATTTAAATGAGAATGGAGGGAGAAAGAAAAGAGAAAGATGTTGAGCATTTAGATTTTAAATAAGGCCAACAGCCCTGACCCAGCACCACCGCAGCTACTTAATGAGGACGTACTAAAATTATACACACAAAACGCACAAATTTGACACACACATACACAAATATTATGAGCTAAAATGCTCAGTTACTACTGGCACAGTTAGGACAGTAATAAACTCAGTGTATTCCAATAAAACATTTTATGGAAAACACATCAGCAAAGCTATTTTAATATACAGCAAAACATCTGACATAATGGTTATCTGTTTATGATACCCAGCTTAAATGCTTAATTCTGATTGGTCAATAGCAGCATGGCACAGTTAAACTGCAAATGTAATTGTCGTCCCTGGTGACCAATTTCTTATATTTCATGTGCTCTTCTTTACTTATAAAACAAGCAGCCATATAATTAGCACGTCAGGTTCCTGATGTCATGTTAGGGTATATGTTTCAATAATGACTGTCCGATTGTACATTTTCCGATTGTACATTACACGCTAAATGTGTCTAAAATCCATGTATGGATTTACTACACAATAGATCAGTGAAACGTTCAAACAGCTATAATTATGAGGTTATTAGCATAAAAGCACTGTAAAAATGCTTTCTTTAAGCTGTGAAATAAATAGATAATAAATACAACTTTGACCCCATTCTTTATTATAACTGTGGGGGAATATCTTATTATATGTTTGCATACAGAAGAGGTCTTCTTTATCTCTGTTTTATTCTTTAATAAATAAATCTGATTCTGCCCCTTTACTAAATTAAAACATTAAAGACCTTCTGAGTTTTGGCAGTGCCACTGTTATTAGGAAGATGTCTCATATTTCTCATGCAAGCTGAGAAGTCTCCACTGAAGAGAATATTTAACTGCGAGACCATTCACGTGAGAATTCAGAGGAACACGGCCAGGCGTAAAACTATTTTAAACATGGGCCGTATGCTATCTGTGGGCGAATTCTTGCTACATCTATTGTTAACCCTGTGTCTTGTGTCAATAAAGCACAACCATAACTGTTTTAAGTAAATTTAAAGTTGTGTCCACCTATTAAATATCAGTTCAGTTTAAACATGACTTCTGATTCAGTGTTTGCATTTGGCTGGATACATAATGTCACACTGGACTGTAATTCTAAAATACATTTAGAGCAAGGACGTAATAAATCTATGCAGGCCTGTCTTCGATTATAAAATTATCATGTGATTTCTCTAAAATTGCTATGGAAACAGACTTTTAGGTGTGTGTGTGTGTGTGAGATGTTAGAGGGGAGTTGGTGCTGAAAAAGGTTTGTTTAACACACTCAGTGGCCTTTTCCATTAAAGGGACATTTCACAACATTTTAATACAAGGTTCATTATGTTTAACATTAAAGTAATGTCCGTGGATGCAATAGGGCATTTTCTGTAGTCTATGTAGAAAATGGGTTTGTTGGCTAATGGAGAGGAAGGT
>JAZGTK010017949.1:0-12057 GCA_036877625.1 Ambastaia sidthimunki
TTCAGAAACCTTTGGGGTTCCAGGCACACATAATGATCCTCCTGTCTTGTGGATTTGACTTAATGGTGTCAATCACTTTCTGCAGCTGGTCAACACCTTGCCCAGAGTAATCTTGGAAAGATGAAACAAACAGAAAGCTACATGCAGGTATTCCTTTCACATAGTAAAGAAAAATTAATATACAAGTATATACTCGTCATGTTCAGTGTTACCAGTGTGCATGTCTTTGTATTCAGCTCCAAAATGTCTCCACTGAAAGCCGTACACTGGGCCCAGATCTCCTTCCTCCCGATCCGTAAATCCGTTACTGTCTAGAAATTCCCTGGATCCATTAGCATCCCAGATCCTCACGCCCTTCTCTGACAGATCTTTAGCATTCGTTGAACCCTGAAGTCAGATAAGCAGTAGATTAATGGAATGACACAGAAAAATTTAAAATTAATGAAAAAATGAAACCTCTCTCTATACCTTGATAAACCAAAGTAGCTCCTCCAATATGCCTTTCCAGAAAACCCGTTTGGTTGTCAGCAGAGGAAACTGGTCTATAGTGTTTAACAAAGTTAGATTAGATAGTGTTACAAAATATACCATCTGATATAACATGAATAGCAAACATCTCGTTGTAGAACTGAAGCGTTCAGACTAAACGAAAACCAAAATTTAGCGCCGAATTGACGCCGCATCTTTAGGTGAATGATGACGTTCGTCGGACCCGAACCTTCTGCTTTTTGTGTTTCGCAAATGATAAAACACTATAAGACAATATAATTATTATCATCACCATTATGTCCAGAAGCTATTCAACATTTTGTCAATATTAAATATTACTGATATATTTTCATCCTTAAGTCCATTAAAATGTGCGTGACATTGAGTGTATTGACAACAAAAGTCAAAAGTGAACTGGACCCGCAGACTGCGGCTCACCTCGGAGACTGTATCTCGCCTGTGAGCCGAACACAGAAATCACACCGGTCCCGGTTCGGTCTCCTTTGCGCGCGCCGCACTGCAGGATATACTCGACCTGATCCAAATACCCGCGCTCGTCACAGAACAGAGAGAAGCGCGTTTTCTGAGCTCCCGCATCTTCTTTTACATCTTTAACCTCATCGCGACGCGCATCTGATATTTCCACTGCTGTGCCGGGCATTGCGTTGTGCGGATAACTCAACTCAACTAGTTAAAGTTTAAGTTAAAATGCTTGAAGTTTAACCTGCAGCGCTCAAAGACAACTGCGATATTCGCGCGACAATTTTGAGCGCGCTCAAACCGTAACCAATCAGCTGCGTGGAATAAACAGGAAGTGTGTGGTTGCCAGGTCCATGGTTTCAACGCTACTTTTAATGTTGGTGCGATTGAGGATTTAATGTAGCGCATGAAGGATATTTGAATGAGGATCTGGCCACCTAACAGGAGGCAGTAAGCGGTTTGGGTGGTTGACTAAGCTGGTAACAGCTATTCAAGCCTTTTTATTCAAACTACAAAACTGTGATTTCAGGCTACTTCAACCTACTAGTTAATGAGGTCATACGTCCTCTTTTTGGCGCTTTAATCATTATACATTCTGGGTTTGTATTTGAAACGCCGCGCTGCTGGTTGGTCTCGCGTTTAGTGATGGTAATGATTGACAAGCAGTTTGACCAATAGCTGTGCAGGTCTAGTATAATCGACCAATTGTGTTGTGCGAGAGGGCGGGAGTTATAAAGAAAAATCAAAGCAATGCCAAAACATTTGCAAAAACAAACGAGTTTGGAGCGAGTCAGTCAATATGACAACAACGTTAAATCCCTACAGGACGCTGTTTAAGGTCAGAGATAAAACACGTAAAGTAAATAAACACGCACATAGCTGTATATACTGAAATACTGACCTCATCACACCAGAGAGTGAAAGAGAAAGTCGTGGATCTGAACTATAAGAACCGAGAGCCAATATTAAGTGATGAAGCAATTGACTGTTTTGAAAATATTGTGTAAACTGAATATAAATGCTTATATTTTTAACAGAGGAATGTTTCATTCATTTACCCCTTTAATGTGTAGTAAGACATGCTCCTGAAAGTTACAATGATGGTTGTTTGATGCTATATGTGTCAGTAAGAGCTTTTTATTTTTTAATGTTATTTTAACTACATATTTCGCACATCTTTTATTTAACACCAAAAGTCTATTTTTCTTTCAGCCCTAATAATCTTATTTTACTTCCAAATCAGGTTTGCTATTCTGAAAATCTATTAGACATGCATGAGGGCTCTTATAGCTCAGAAAAGCTTAATTCTCTTCTGTATTTTAAAGATACAAACTAAACACCTGCATTGAAATTAAAACAGTAATTTTATAAATTAGTAACTAGCCGACAATATTAGATTGAAAACGTTTCCGTAACGTTTCCACTAAGTAACAAAAATGTTAAAAATGTTATGTGTTATATTATAAAAATTTGTTTCCTCTGTAACGTTTTAAAACGATTCAACTAACATAAGTAACACAAGATAACGTTAAAAAAGGTTTTACTATCAAAAACTTGATATGACAAATATCTGAGAACATTCTTACAGTTTAAATTTGTTGTTTAAATAAGTTTTGCTGGATAAACGTTTCATTTACGCTCCAAAGAATTCCTAGTATTCAGGCACTGCTGAACACTAGAAAGTTTTCTTTAATTAAGTGTCCACTGAGTGTTAACTGGCTGTTCACATCTGCAGAATGTTGTTGTGATAATACCGCAGCAATACACAGTCAGTCTGTGGTTTCTCCTCCACCTCAAAACCTGCTTTGGTGCCACAGGTACCTTAAATTTATAAATGCCAATAAACCGCAAAAGTGTGCATATCTTAACTGCACCGAGAAACTAGCTGCATTGTTCTGGCTAGACCTCCTGGAAACCTTTCTCAATGATTTCCAGATGTTGCACAAGGGGCTGGACTCTCCAGCAGGGCCTGTTCATATAACCACGAGCGGTGTCTGTTGTTTCTGAGATGTCTTCTGTTGCTCTCCAGTGGGTCTGGCTGATGGAGAAAATACGTGATCAGAAGAATTCAGGCCATGAGTTTGGGACTTTCTCTTGTGTTTGACATTTTTGTGGTTTTTGACTGAACCTGAGTGCAGGGGGAGGACACATACCGTTAGCACCACAACGGCTGAAGTGACGGGAAGTGATCTGCCTGATTTTACAGATTCATGTGTATTGAAGAAAAGTGAATCGGACAGAAGCAGCGGCTGAAAACTGAAGACGCCAGTGATTCGCTTAAATCTTTGTTTCACCACAGATATTTCAGCTGAACTCTGGGTGGGTTGATAAGACAGCTGTTAAACAATTTTGTGGGAAATACTGTTTAACCCAACGCAGATTATATAACGTTCCTGAAACGCCAAGTGGTGTCAGTCACAATGAAAGGTAAGCCAAATCAAAACTCTGCTTATATAAACGCTGTTGTTTTGTAGTTCAGCTGAAATATGTTGCTGGATCATCATCGTGCACTTTCAGAGATGTTTTTGTGAGCGAAAAAAGTCAGATGAGTACGGCCCAGAATTAAAAAGTGTCTGTGTGTTGTGTAAGGATCAGTTTCACCAGACATGCTAAATGCTTTGCACTGCTTACCTAATCGTACTGCGTGGATGCATTTATTTCTACATGCTAACATGTTTGTAATCGTTTGCAACCTCTCTGTTTTTCTTAGATGAGTTTGTGGATGAGGAGGATGTTCAGTCATTTGGATACAAGAGGTTTGGTGAGTAAGCAGATGTTTACTGAGTTTTACATCAGAGGCAACCGTGTGTAAAGCTTGTTGTTGTTGTTTTTGACAGTGTCGTGTGTGTATCATCAGGTATCCAGGAGGGCAGTCAGTGTACTAAATGTAAGAGTAGATGGGCTCTTAAAACTGCTGTTCTTCTGCTGTATGTGCTGTGTGCTCTCCTGACCATCGCCATAACAGTGCTGGGCTACAAAGGTAACACACACACAACATTCTGTAACGTTAGCATCTTCCTCTTTAGTCAAAAGCAAAACATGGGCATTTATAGAAATTCAGTTTAGGTCAATTCAGGACAAATGGTGTTTAAACATCAGATTGAGAAGATACTGTATTACAGTTGTTATTCAATAAAGAGTTACGGTAAGTTTACAGTAACATTACAACAGTAAAATGAAATTGAATTTTTTTTGGCTATGCTAGGAAATTGGTTTTTACCTTTGCTCTTATCAGCTCAGTGATCTTAGGATGTTTTGTCTTATGCACATACAACCCCATCAGTTTAGACTTAGACTTTAATATTAAAGAATGATCTCTAGGAAGAATCTCTAGATGTTGTGTCTCTTGGTTTAAGAAACTGGGCACATGTTATGTATTGTGAAATTATTAATGGCATGTTCTTTCAGTGGTCCAGAAGGTGGATGATGTCACTGAAGGAATGGAAAGATATGGTGGGAAAATAATGTCAATGGAGACAGATTTAAAAAATCTTGGTGAGTCCAATGGCAAGCCAGACTGTCAAGATATAGTCATTGAGTCAGTTTTGCTTGCATTTAAACCAGAATTATCCTGTTCTTTTATATTTCAAAATGCCTCTTCAACTGTTTTGATTTCTGATGCCCCCTCAACCTTCTGTATGTTCTCTAGATGATGAGGCAGGTGAAAAGACTGAGAAAACGTCCTCTGATCTTCACACATTTCGCTCTGGATTACTAACATTGCGTCACACGCTAGCTGCAGTTACGCAGCACGTCAGCAACAATGCAGTGGCCTTGCAACAGCTGCAAACCTCTTCACAGGATGTGCATTTGTCACAAGACCATCTGCGTTCCCAACTGAATGCTCAAACAACAGCCATGCGCTCGGTGAACACAACAATATTTTCGGTCGTAGCCGACACGCCTGTGCTGCAGCGCAACACTGCCCGACTGCAGCATGAAGTGCAAGAATATATCAATGCCCAGCGCATGATGCAGTTCACGGTAGACCGCATCAATCTCACTCAGATGCGGCAAGACAGTTTTGCATTAGCCCTGCAACGAACGCTTGAGAATGCAGCCCAAAACACGCAGAACGTGCGCATTGATGCACAATCATTGATACGTGACACGCAACTAGCTCGCAGTGATGCAGACTGGCTGCGAGAAAAGATACAGAGTCTGGAAAAAGCTGAAGACAACGTTTTAGCCCAAATTCAAAGCTCTGGTGATGGGCTTGAAGAACTGACTGCTCAGCTGTCCACCATATCTACTCAGATCCTGAACATGAGCACACAGACTGATACTAATGCAGGAAACCTGCATGCATTATTGGACCAACAGCTTGACTTTGGAAACCTAACTAGTGCACGCTTTGACCAAATAGAACAGCGACTGGACACATTGGAGGAAGAAGTGGACAGGGTGACGGGGAATATTAGCTACTCAACACAGCTGCTCGGGGGGGTTAACAGGAAGTTGAGTGAACTGAGGAGTTGTTCAGACACTCTTGGGCGACATTCTGATCTTCTGGTAGGTTTGAATGTGAGCTTGGTTGGGGTAAGGACAGATGTTTCCACACTAAGGTCAAAGCAAGACGACCTCACGGCACGGCTTGATACGGAAGTCAGCAGCCTTTCAATGCTTATGGAAGAAATGAAATTGGTTGACAGCAAACACTCTCAGCTTATCAAGAACTTTACTGTATTACAAGGTAAGGAACGGAAATGTGCAAAAATGCCACTGATGATCTTTTTTTAAAAACTGGAAAATAATGGTTGAATGGGTCCTGGTTCGAGGTTACAGCGTAAAAATTATATGTAAAAACAATGATATGGAAGGATTTCTAAGCTAATCTGTAACCTATTTTCGAAGACTCATGATTGTACAACCAGTTAACCAGAAAATTTTGAAAATGTATGTTTGACAGATTAATGTGGCAATTTGTAAATGACTTTTTTCAGGTCCTCCTGGACCAAGGGGTCCACGTGGTGATCGAGGGCCACCAGGAGAAGCAGGTCCTCTGGGCCTAAAGGGGGAGAGGGGTGACAATGGAGAGGCAGGTATAACTGGTCCTCGAGGAGAGAAGGGAACAGCTGGACCTCTAGGATTTCCAGGATTAAAAGGTCTGCCAGGACCACGTGGAAGCTCAGGACCAAAGGGTCCCCGAGGGTCAGGAGGTCGCGCAGGACCTCCAGGAGCCAAGGGAGAGCAAGGTTCCCCAGGACTACCAGGTAGAGATGGTCAACCAGGGCCTCTGGGTCTTCAGGGACCAGAAGGCATCCGTGGACCAATAGGCCCAGTAGGAGAGCCCGGAAACAGAGGGCCATCAGGGCCAATGGGGGCCCCAGGACCACCAGGGTTACCAGGCCTCCCTGGCAAAATGTTAGAAGTGCCACCAGCACTTCTGCAAAGAGAGACACCAGTGACTTATTCTCAGGCAGGCAAGGATGTAATACACACACAACTGCATGGTTGAAACACCTACAAAATCAGAAATATCTACAAAATCAGACCAACTGCATTATATTGATTAACATGTCCCAGTTAACAATTTTAGGTTGTAAGAACGTTTCCCTAACGTTTCCATTAACAAAAAATTGTGAAATGTTACTTTGAAAGTAGTTCTGGGAATGTTTGAAACGTTTATTTTTAGATGTTGTATTAACATTATTTTTTGGTTACATTTATTTTTTTTTATTCTGTAACATTTTTAAAACATTCCACTAAAAGCTTAAGAAGATTTTTTTTATATGATATCTGAGATTAAAAATATTCTACTACTGTTACTACAAGAATGTTGTGATGACTTTGAGAGAACTGTGAGGTCTCATATAGATTAACATCCAGATTATGCAGTGAAAGTGAACAGACATCCATTCATTTGACAGATTCGTCCGGTTGCCCTCCTGGTTGGTTTGTATTCAGAAGCAGCTGCTATTACTTTTCCATTGAACCTCACAGCTTTGACAACGCTCAGAAATATTGCAGCAATATCTCCTCCTCAATGGTCATAATTAGTGACGTTGAGGAGCAGGTGAGTGGGTTTATGTTTTTAGTGAGAATATTCTGAAAGAAAACGTATTTTTATTGAGGAAATCATGTATTATTCATTTTAGTTCTTACGTATTATAATATTTGCAGTATATTGTTTGTAGTAGAAACTCTTGATGTTGTGGGAGAAAAAATTAGCCCCACATTTTGAAGATCATACTGTATGTCATATAGGGGGGTTTATACATTTTTGGGGGGGTCTTGTAGGAGTCTTTGTAGAAAGACATTAATGTGCTCTGAATAGTCACTGAATATCGTTACACCTCAAATGTTTAGCGCTGGCTGCACCTGCACACTGTGGGCAGAGGAAATTTCTGGCTGGGACTTACAGACAGACAGGAGGAGAACATCTGGAGATGGGTAGATGGATCAGTGGCTGTCTTCACGTAAGTAAATACTGTACACTTGTGTGTGTGTTAATGGACATTCAGATAATGAGTTTAAAATGATGTCATTGAATTTAGTTAATTAAGGTTAACCTGTTTATGTGTGTGTTTGTGTAGAAGGTGGAGGCCTGGTCAGCCTGATAACTGGAATCATGGTCATGATAAAGGTGAAGACTGTGCAGGAATCACTCATGGAGGTCACTGGAATGACTTTTACTGTGATGACCTCCACAGTCTCATCTGTGAGAAGACAAAAGATGAATGTAAGTCGAACCCAAAACCTTTGCGCTGCTAACACAACCAGTTGAGCTACAGAAACAACTGAGATCAATGGAAGTCTATGAGATATCCTCATTATATACTGAAACAAACATGATTGTATGTGCATGAGTTGTGTCTGTACTTGCATCATCTCTTTCTTCGCTCATTTCAGCTGTGTGAATCCTTGTAAAGATCTGAGGATGTTGAACACACAGATGTGAAGGACTTTCCCGTGTGATTGGAGGACGCATTGACATGTCCCGCCCCCCCGACGCATATAATTTGAGAAGAAGGTACATGCTCTACCATCAACCGTAAACTTCACTCACCCTCATGTCAATCCAAACCGTATGACTGATATCTCTCTACTGTTTTAAACAACATTATTAATTCATTCTGTTTTGGAATATAAAAGCACAACTGTTCAAAATATTTCAGGGAAGTTCAAAATGTTACTCATCATTTACTCTCATGTCATTTAAAACCTGTATGACTTTTTCTTCTGTGGAACACAAATGAAAATATTTTGGGGAATGCCTCAGTGGTTTTGTGTCCATACAATGACAGTCATAAGTGCCACTGTTGTTTGGTTACCAACACTTCAAAATATCTTCTTTTATGTTCCTCAAAAAAGTCATACAGGTTTGGAATGACACGAGGGTGAGTAAATAATGAAGTTTCATTCTTGGGTGAACTACCCCCTATAAGTTCCACATAAGAAACAACCTCATATGGTTTTGGAATGAATGAGTGAACAGTATCACAGTGTTCATATCTGGGTGAATTATTCCTGTATGGTGACAGCTTGAATCTTTAAGCACTGCTATAGGTGTAAGACAGGTGTAATGGGTGAGACAGTTAAAGAGAAAGACACTAAGCTAAAGCTAAACACAGCTGCTAACTATAAACTAACTAAATTAACCATGAGTTAACCAGCTTTGAACCAATTTTATCATCTTACTAAGGAAAAAACCAAAGAACCTTTTACCCTTTAACCTGTTTAATACCTATATTTACAGGACAGATAAAGCTAACTGAAAGTTATAGTTTTCTATTTTTGTATTTGTATGTGTTTTTATACACTTGCTATAATGATTTGACAGAATGTGTACAATTACAAATGTGTGATCCAATAGCAGACAATGTATGTTTATTGTATGACTTAAGCTGGGTGTTTTGTTTAATATCAGACACACACACACACACACACACACACACACACACAGATGTTACCCTGATAAACACATTAGTCTACCAGAATTATATCATTTAGGCTCATTATCATGAACTTAATAAAACGTTGTATTATGTTCTCTGTAAACACTATTTTCTTTGTATCAATAAGTGCAATACTAGTGTTCGAGTACATTTTGTCATATTCCCTTTTATTGTTTCTTTCATTCTTTCTTCTGTTTGAATACAAGACCTTTATTCATTCAGTACAATTGCCAGATATTGAATTAAATGACATGAAAATGTGCATTTGAAGTCTTCACATTTGTATCCAGTCATCCAGTTCTCACTGCACCTGCCCTCCTCAGCTGCACAGAAGATTAAATGATGTAGCACCGTAGAGAGAATCTGCTCGCACAGAGCGTATGAAACTCAAGTTTCTTACAAAAATAACACAACACAGAAAGTCTTAGCGCTAAACCTGCTAAGCTGATAGCATTCAATGTTAAAGTCGTCCTGGGTTAAGCTAACCTGTGCTGCACGTCTTCTATAGAACTACCTGTACAAACTTCACCTGTTACTCTAGTTTGCATTGTAAACATTGAAGCAACAAAATAATCATAGTGCAGATTAAAGTGTAAAAAATATTTCAGAAAGTTGCAGAAACATTTAGAACAGAAACATTTTTTCTCTTTGTTTTGAACGCGTACGCTGAGTCCTAACCAGCCGTGACACGACAATTTTCAAATTAATCAGTTTAACCAGCTAACTAGCTGCAGAAGCAACAAACTGAGATTTTGATAATCATCTGGTTAACAATTCTGTGGTGTTGAGGTAGGTAGCCACACCCAGATCAGAATCCTTCTCCTCATGTATATCAAACATCAAACATGGACGAGGAGATATTGGTTGTGGAAACTGAAAAACATCAGAAATTATCCAGAAAGATCCCTCAAGTATTACAAAGGAAACGTTAAAAGCAATGATGTCCGGATGGGAAGCTTAGCTCTTTAGCCGTGTCACATGTTGAGAGTGCTGGAGAGTCCAAACACAAGGAACCTGTCTACTGTGTTCTGACTGGTTGTGAGTTTGTTGCTTTGGCAGGATTTTGGTGTGGACTGCTGAAATGTTGTGGTGTCACACCTGCTTGGGACACATTGTGAGTTTCAAAACAAAACGTTCTTGCACATGATTAGTTCAGAGTTTCTAAAGATAAGGTTATTTCTCACACTTAAGATTCTTAAAAACTTTGCTTGTTATCATTAGAACATCTTTGGCATGACATAGATGATGTCATGACCATCATTTTCACAAATGCTTAACAGATTAAACCCTTGGAGATGTTTATTTGAATTACATAACATGTTTTAAAGTGTTTTGTATTATCCTTGTTCAATAAAGAATGTGTTAAATGAAATAGCCTGGTGATAAAAACATAGTTTACAATCTGTTTTGTCTTTTAAACCCCGTATTGTGTTGAATCTCTGTCATACCACCATCCTCACCATTCAGATGGGTAAAGTAACATTAACATAAGCCAATAACATAAGCGACAGACAAAAAGAGTTAGAATTTGTGCAACGGTTTACCATAGTAATGCCAAAAACCACCAGAATTTAGTCCAGATCAGGTAAGACTACATCCATAATTGTTGGTAATATTAGATCCAGTCCAAGAGTATTAATCCAATCCAGGGGTAAGCTTTAGTTTAGACTCAAATCCAGAAGGTGTTATCTAGAACAGTTTGAAACAGAAATTCTGGAAAGCACAAATGAAGTTGGGTTGTCCTTGTTCTTTGGTTTAAATCCTTTGATGTTGGTCTTGATTCCATTCTTGGGAAATTTAAGGGGGCCATGACGTTTTGGCATTATTTGAGAAGAATAAAACAAAATCTCATATGCAGCTCATAACATTACAGAATCGACTGATATTATCAAATGTTCCTGGCTCTAGGAACACAGTGAGCATCAGATAATATCTGATCGTAGCTTCTTATTTTAACCGTAGATGGATGAAGAGATTGTTGGTTATCTGAGGTTTTGGGGACCATTTCTTTCTATTCGTCTTTCTCTACTATAACTTCTCCGTAAAGGACCCTTCTTCTCTGACGAAGCATGTGGAGAAACAGCTGAGGAAACACTGAAAGACAAACAGATTAAAGAAATCAGAATTCTGAAGGTTTGTTGTGTCTCAAATCTGAGGCATCATGAAGTCTTTTATACAAACATAACGTACATGAAAGGGGTTATATAATGTAGAATAACATGTCGCTATCTTATCCAGTCATAACAGAGAAGTCTTACAGCTGGTTAACACCTCCCCAGCAAACAAACACGATTCTAAAACAGCTTCACCCAAACCCAACAACCTTTGAAATTTGGGAAAGTGTGAACCAGCTTTTGAAAGTAAGGTAGAAGAAAATGCCCCATTTATGGGCCGAGAGATAGAGATGATGGAAAATGGTCATGTAAAACTAAATGTAAATATGTTTAAAGTGTAAGAAATGTTGTCTAATATCAGTAAACCTGAGGGGAAAACAATAACATAAAAATATAGTATGACTCAAACTTGGATGTGTGTGTGCAGTTAGATGTTTGACAGTAAGCTGGGAGATCTTACGTGGGATGTAGGAGAGCATGACGATGATCAGAAAGTAGTAGTAGTCAAAGGAGACGTTGTATTTGTTGGGGAGCCTGAGTGAGTACATGCCCGACCGCCGGACGTATGGCAAAGCACCATATATGGTCATCAGCTCACCGATCACTCCCAACGGATACA
The DNA here is from genome assembly GCA_036877625.1 of Ambastaia sidthimunki. Classification (NCBI taxonomy): domain Eukaryota; kingdom Metazoa; phylum Chordata; class Actinopteri; order Cypriniformes; family Botiidae; genus Ambastaia; species Ambastaia sidthimunki. The sequence continues at coordinate 11,601 of JAZGTK010017949.1, forward strand.
TGACAATGAACATGTTGTATCTGAAGAACAGACAGTGAAAAAAACAAGAATGTAAGATTTTACACAATTTTCAATCATTTTGATGCTCTCCAGCAAAAGTCACAATCAACACAAAACTGTGAGTTGGGTTAGGTCACAAAAACACCTTAAAAATCACACAATTTATTTAAAAGGGTGTGTTAGTGTGATATTGTAATAATAATTTATATTTTCTTGATTGTGTAAATGTAATAGTTTCAAAATTATTGTTTGTGTGAGACTGTGTGTTCGGTGGGGTGATCGAAAACATCAGTTACATGGTATGAAAACTAAAATGTATGAGATGTTCTGTGTGCAAACTCTAAATTGCATAATATAAGCTGTATTTATGTTCATGCCCCTGAAAACCGCAAAACAGTTACATTAAAAGTCAAACAATACAATGAGAAACATCTTGAGAACATTAGTAATCCAGATA
>JAZGTK010017951.1:0-12056 GCA_036877625.1 Ambastaia sidthimunki
CATAGATTGGACGTTCGACCGAGGGCCCGATTGACTTTGTGGTGACAGACACTGTGTCAGGGGGCGGGGACAGCGAGGACACGCCCATCACGCAAAGCACCATCTCCCGCTTTGCTTGCCGGGTGGTGTGTGAGCGCAACCCGCCATACACGGCACGCATCTATGCTGCGGGCTTTGATTCTTCCAAGAATATATTTCTCGGAGTAAGTTTTCTCACTTGTTCTTGATATGGAGCTGTCTGTTGGATACATTTCTCATTAGCATTGCAAGAAGCTTTAGCCACATATATCGCTTGTGTATGTGATGCCTAGACGTGTATCCTCTTATGCTGAGCCAGTGCAGCTGATCTAAACTGACTTTGTAAATATAGGTGTCTGGGTTGGCAGAATTAGTCGTCCATGTGTTGCTATAAAAAGTGCCGTGCACACATTTATGTATAGTAATTAATTCTCTCTGTAGGAGAAAGCAGCAAAGTGGAAGAATCCAGACGGTCACATGGACGGACTGACAACCAATGGTGTGCTAGTCATGCACCCCCGGGGCGGGTTCACGGAGGAGTCCAAGCCTGGCGTGTGGAGGGAGATATCAGTGTGTGGTGATGTTTACACGCTGAGAGAGACACGGTCCGCTCAAACTCGAGGCAAACTGGTCAGTGCTTTAAATGCATCTGATCACAGTGGAAAGTTCTCTTTCAGTCATGAATTCATCCTCTCCTGATCCATTTATTATTTAAAGTAAAACTCAATTCAGTTGTTTTGGCTAAATGTCTTGTTCTCATTTGGGGGGACAAATCAGAAATGTTTTGGGTGGTAATGTCAGACACAAAATGAATTAGTTTGAATTAGTTTGCACTGTGAAGGCCTTACATTTGTTTTTAGAGTTTGGACCTGTAGCTCCTCCTGGAGGTAGAATGTGGTTCTGCACACTGGGATTGCCAAAACCCAATGGATTCTCTATCAGCATTGCTATGGCAGCATTTTTCAGCACATTGAAGTTAATTATTAAAATAAATTTGTCGACTTATTCTTTAATTTGTATAGGCAACTCATGTATTAGACAATAAGCTATAAACAAATGTTGTAGAGAAAATGAAGTGAACAATTTGTGTTGAATACATTGTGCTGAGATGTTTTTGTTGTGTGCTGTTCAGGTGGAGAGTGAGAGTAATGTACTGCAGGACGGGTCTTTGGTTGATCTTTGTGGAGCCACGCTTCTCTGGCGCACAGCTGACGGCCTTTTCCACACCCCCACCCAGAAGCACCTGGAGGCCTTGAGGCAGGAGCTGAATGCAGCCAGACCTCAGTGCCCCGTGGGGCTCAACACTCTGGCCTTTCCCAGCATGCAACGCTGTAGCCGTGCCCTGACTAATGTTCCCTCCCAAGAGGACAAACAGCCATGGGTCTACCTGGCCTGTGGTCACGTGCATGGCTACCATGACTGGGGTCACCGATCTGAGCGAGACTCCAATGCTCAGAGAGAGTGTCCCATGTGCAGAACCGTGGGCCCCTATGTGCCGCTCTGGCTCGGATGCGAACCGGCCTTTTACGTGGATACTGGAGCACCAACGCATGCCTTCGTACCTTGTGGCCACGTGTGCTCTGAAAAGTCAACCCGCTATTGGGCGGAGATTCCTTTGCCACACGGTACTCACGCTTTCCATGCTGCCTGCCCCTTCTGCGCTACCCAACTCAATCTGACTCAAAAGTGGGCCAAGCTCATTTTTCAGGGCCCTGTAGACTGAGAACGCTGGGGAGGGACATCAAGCCTGAATGGGTACACACTGGATTGTTGCATGATTTAAAGTGAATCCAGTTTGATGAAGGAAGCTTATGAGTGAGAACATACAGCAAGCTGTGAGCTGCCCTTGAAATGCTTATGCTGGAGAGCGGGTTTCTGCTGAAATCACCATGTACATTCATCCGAGTTGCCTTGGTGATTTGTTGTAAACAGAGTTATTTTATCTACCGGTCCACAAAGATGTCAGTTACCACCAGCATTACCACATCACTCAGGAGATTCTCTGATACTGCGGTGCTTCATTCAGCGTCTGGTGACCTGTCCTCCTGTGAAGACCTGCTTTAACACTCTTGACTGTGATTTCCAAAGAACTTCATGACCTGATTCTATTGTGTTTAGAGTTGGAGCTAAACTGTGTGGGAACTTCCAGCATTAAGCCATTAAGAATCCATTACTGGTTAAAGCAGTGATTTGGAAACTACATTGAAATACTGCATTGGTTGTTTCCAAAGATAAAAATGGTGCTTCTGTTGTGACTTAAGACACCAAGAGGAACCACCATTACATCTATAGAATATCGTTACGGTTGATCAATCACAGTGGAAGCTTTATTTTTCAAATAGATGCATTATTGAATTTTAGCGTATAGTCTTGTCTTCACTGATCCCAAAAAGTATTTGGAAATAACTTTGTTTGAACCTTGTTTGCTTGATAAATTGTTGATTTTATCTCAATGTCTAAGGTCCAGGCTTTGTCCAGGTTATTTTTTTAATCATACTGGATTAACTGGTATCTGGTAAGTTTAACAAAAGATGTTGCCAAATACTTTTGGAATGATTTATAAAGTTTGTAACTGGAAGAATATTTCTGGGTGTTTACTACTACTACTACTACTACTACAAAAAAAGCCTGTTCCATATACATTTGTTACTGTGGGTTTGTTGGCCCCATTTTAAAGATGTTTGTTAATACGTACAATCAAAGTTATTCTGAATATGGACAGTTCTGTAATCAGCGTTTTTATCTTTTCCGATGTGTGGAAAATGTAGATTCAAGTTAAATTTAACTTCTAAATTAGGTCTGACATACGGTTGATCCCCAGTAACACAATTTTGATAGTCCCTTAAGTATTATAAACCTGTTTTATAAGCTTGTTATGAGATAAAAGACCCTTTTATTTCACTATTTTCCTAAAGTTTATACAGAGATGGTTTCTTATGCCTGATGACATTTTTACGGCAGTGTCAAGAAGAGATTTTGGGCATACTGAAGCTTGTTTAAAAGTCTTTAAAATGACATTTTATAGAGAACCTGTTTTTTCTTTACTCACTGAAAGGTATTTTAGTACACGAAAGCCCATGTACAGTTTGTTTTAAACAGATACTAATATATTTATTCAATGATGTACTTTACTGTCTGGTGAGGTGTCTGTTGAATGTATGCACCAACTACAACATCTTATCACTCCTTTGAATTGAGTTCTGCATCTGGACATTTGAAAGGATGGCTCACCCAAAAACGACAATTCTAAAGATCAAATTTTGAGCACCACTGACTTCTATTGTATACAAAAATATTAAATGTCTTGTGTTTTGCAGAAGTCGTACAGGTTTGGAATGGCATAAGAGTGTGTGGGGGAGAATGGTAGTTTATTTCTAAGTAATGCTACTGTAATGCTACAAATGTGTAAAAAGAAATGCCAAAAAAGGATTTTTATGAGAGTAAAATTCCATTCATTTCCAAAATGTAAAATACACAGTAAAAATGACACTACAGTACTTTGCTCTTCTGGTTGCACAGAGCAGCTTTAATGTAAGACAGTGGTCTAGATAATAGCAGTAACAGTTCTGTTGTTTATCAGATTATGACAAACCACATCGGATTTCAAGAAACATTTTTAAAGCTGCAATTTGTAACTTTTGCCTATTTATCGTCATCCCGGTTTAAAACACAATTGCACAAAATTGTTACTTTTTATACATTTATTTACACACAGTGTTGACATCAAACTGGTATTTCCTATAAAATCCAGCCCAGCAGCTCAAATTACAAATCATTAATATAGCTAAACTTACCATTGTGAATCAGGGGAAGGTAAGGGGACCGTTTTGAACACTGATCTGATATATTCTTGCTCAATATCTGGTCAAAAAAGTTTGGATTGCCGCTTTGGGTTTGTGTAATACAAAGTTGTTCCTTTGTGTCAGTGTTACTTAAAGATATGTTTTGTAAATAAAAGTCCTTTAGACTATACGGACTAGACAGAACCGAATAGTCTACAGGGTTTAACTAGGTTGGGGCTGGAGCACTGGAGTATAAAGGCTATTGGTTATGGACATGTGAGGGGTTGTTTTAAGAACATCCTCATCCTTACCAGTGCAGCATTCCTGTGGTTTGTCATGAAGGGACTTTGTCTTAACTGTTGGGTCTTTGAATTACACCTTGCCTCATCAGTACACATACCATAGAGTCAGTGTACAATGAATACAATTTATTTTAAAAAGTATCACATGGTCTCTCCCCCCCCCCACTGCATTTTCCTATTAAAACTTTTCAAGCAACAAGAAATATTCTGGGTTATTTTTATCTTTATTTCAGGCTTGTCATTTTGTCAACAGCCAAACATATTTACAATTATTTATCCTGTGTTATGACCGCATCAGCTTAGATGTGAGGTTTCCATATGTTGACTTTTAACTAAATAAACATGGAAAATATAAATATAGTCATAAATTCGGGAAAAATAAAACTAATGCAGAAAAATAAAAGGTAAAACTCAGGACTCAATTTCATTTTAAAATAATTTGTATTTGTCATTTTAGCTACACCATTTGGGCCCAAACACTTTTCTCCATTGAGAGCCACTCAAAAGTATTCTGACAAGAAATGTGTTATTTGTACGCAACAACATTTTTATATTAAATGTTTCACTAGTACTAAATCCGCCTGCAGAATACTGTAATCGACAACGTGCAATATACAAAACACTGACTTGAAAATAACGGGAACATTCCTTTCAGCGGTATTGTTTAATAATACTGTGTAACAGCACTGTAGTTGCCACTGACTGCATCAAGTGTACATGAAAGTTTAAGGGAATTCTGGCAAATGAATGTTAATCCAGCACAGTTCATTGATTTCAGGGGTATAAAGAGCGTCTTGGTGTTTCCACCTACTCCTTCAGTTGCTCTTACATTACATCATTCACGCTCGTTATAAAGTTACAAGTGTAGATTTATTTCTCAAACAAAACAACACAACACTAGAAAGAGGCTGTTGAGTCGTTTCATATCATTTGCACTGCTTGGAAAACAAAAAATGTCACTCGGAGATCTTAGATACGACAGAAAAACACTCATAACGAGAAAGGGAACTTCGTTTACTCGTTCGTAACAATATGAAGGTTTCTTTCTTGAAGTTACTGCATGTAATAATAATATATGGCCGCAAGAGGGTACTGTTATCATATTAACAGAACCAAATGTTGTACAATACCACCTTTTAACAACATAAAGGTGTCAACTGCAGACGTATCGAAGACTGCCAATGCTTAACGATTTTTCTGCACTGAAATATTAATAACACAAAATAAGTGCATTTTTATGCTAACATTTATTATTTCTTATTATTTCTTAACATAATAAGGCATAATAAGGCAACCCCCCTTGTCCATAATGTTCCCCTCGAGAAGAGCAGCGTGCGCGTTAATTTAAGTCTCTTATTCTCATATAATTATAATTACCTTTAAACCTGAGCTACTTCCTAAACAAACTAATGTAAGTATATTCTATTTAAAACGCCCAATGTAAAGATACCACAAAATATTTAAAGAGTTTTTTAATAAAATGTTTTAATTAAGATTTTATTGTTTAACAAAACTCGCCAAAAGCACACTGAAACAATTGCTTTAACACATGAGCAATCTTGCACGTTTCTCGTTTAAAACTCACTGTGAAAGGACTTGCACCCGCATTATCCATCAAACAGTGATGACATATTCGTCCCTTTCATAAGCGCTCTCACTGCAAATAAGGGCATATAAAAGGATTTAGATTTTGAGCATGCCATTTAGCTGCTTTGAAAAGGAAGATCAGTGGGATGCCATGACTGCTAATTAACATTTCCTCCTGTAGATGCTGGAGAGATGGTCCCACTCTACGATGCCTTTCCAAATGACAGTCAGCGTAGTAAAGGTGACAGAAAGCTCATAGGAAAATCTCTGCTTGGCTTGCCCTCATTTAAGAGGGTTTATTAAAAATGACATAATGTCTGCATTTGTGATGAAGCTTACGGCTTGTCTTTTGTGATTCCTGCATGTGCAGTGTTATTTTGTTATGTGCTAAATTGTGTGATGTAATATTATATGACTGAAAAGGCCATCTTACTATAACATACTGTACAGAGAATGCCTGTCACAATCAGTCCAAATATATTTATACCTTCATCCACGTATAAAGGTTAGGCAAAATAAAGCGCGTTAATTTGCTTTTAATGTTAATAACTGCTATGAAACCTCTCAAACGTTTGGCATGGTGGATTCCAATAGGAATCACAAAACTGCTATAGTTGTAATATAGAAGGCTTAGTATCAAGGGCAAAGAGAGGGAGAGAAAGAATGTCTTTTATTTTAGTGCATGTTAGCTGTTTCTTGCAGGATGCCTGTCAGCTCAGAAAGTCTGTCAAACTGTTCAAAGGATCAAAGCTTGCAAAATAGCGAAATGTGTTGCCTCACATTAGCAATGTCAAGATACTAAGCAAACTGTTACATCAAACCAACCATGACTTCTGAGTCCTGCATATCAATGTGTTCCCCTATTTTAAACAATATTATGTTCCTATTCTTTAGGAATAAATACACTTAAAAGTTGGTGTTCCCCAAACATTACTATTAGTATCATTAATCATTAACATTAGTATATATTATGCAATGGTCACACTTTACCATGCTGGGCTATTACACACGCAAAACATTAATAGTACTAATGAACAACGTGCTTAATATGTAATTATTTTCAATAATACAATGGTTATTCCTATTGTAATACATTATATTTACATATAATGCGCAACATAGACACTGTATTGTAAATAACTAATGCACGTTTTGCAGTTTAAGACAGAAGAAATGTAACTGAGATTTAAGACTTCAGTCGTTCTTTCGACACACATGATCAATGATTCACCCACAAATTTATTTCACCCAGAATTTTCACTTTATCAAATCTTAACGGATTCCTGATTAAATACTGATTTCAAAATGTTCCAAAACATGATGGAAATTTCAGTATAACGTTGTTATATTATGGACAACAGACAGTTTCATGTATTTCTATAAGGAAACTGCTGACTGGTAACCACTATTACTCATGCAGAGAAAACAGGTTCATGCGCTTTTTGTCTCTCTGTTTTCCTGCTCAAAACACGGTGAACTGGCAAGGCGATATATGCCACAGGTGGCTGGAGGCTGGACGCCAAGTTATCAATAGGACACCTTCGTTTCGTCGGGGTTGGTGTGTGTGATATTTACCTCTTGCCCCCAGCGTGAGACCCTGCGAGATGATATGCAGATCATAGTCTGTAAATAAGAGATAGTACAGCTCCTCACACACACACCAACACAACAAGACGCACGTTTGTTTCCCCCGCGCTCCTAATTTAGTAAACTTGGCAGTCGCTTTTAATCTCCCGGCAAATTAAAGCGGTAGGGGATCGTGGCAAGTGTTGGATGCATGTTATTAATTCCTCGCTATTTCTGTCTAGCGCAATTAGTCACTGTTTGCCGCTAAAAATGTCCCATTAATTATCTACGGCCTGTAAGTGGAGTTGCGCTCATGGCTACTGTCTGAAGATTTTGGTGCGGTAGGGAGAGGTCTGCATTCAATGTCCTCCTAGACACTCACCTCTTGAAGTGGAAGACGGCTTTGAAACGTCTCTTTAATAGCTTTTTTACCCGTAATCTTCGCCTCGGTGTGAAGAAACAGCATGAGGCTGCTTAGGTTGTCTTCTGTTGTCATCCCAAATTGTTTACGCGCACCCGAAGGCGCAGAAGTCGCGGCGCACCGCTATTTCAATAAAAAGCTCTTTGATAGTAGGCCTGTACATAACGTCCAATTAAAAATATACGCACAATAACAGTGTCTTTATCTGTCATTCGAGCTGTTCCAAGAAAAAATCCTCATATAGGGATTTTCCCCACATATCAAAACACAAATAGCAAATCTAACTACTGTATATGGTTTTGAGCCCATATAAACAGGGTAAAATACGTTAAACTGGTGTATTTTTATATGTGATGTTGAGATACATTTCTACATCCAAATTTTATACAATTTAATATTTACAAGAAAATCTCAAAACAGCTTTTTTATTATGTATGTTGTATTTGTTTTGTGAATGACTAAATTTATTTGTAAAGCCTGCAATACATTTTTAAAGCAGACCTGGCACTGTTCTATTAAATATAGATTGTTTACTTTAAATAGCATTTTGTGTGTTATTAAATTATTATTATTATTACATGTACAGTCTGTCCTTCTTGTCCAATGACAAAACAACCACTTTGTCACCACCGCAGTGTATTTATACTGTTCAAACTAAGGCTCATACCCAAACACAAGCATTCAGCTCCTCCTCTCGTCTCCTCTCTAATTTGCAGCTGTATGGCAGCAGTGGCACTCTTAACTCCACAAGAGGACAAATGAGTTTAATTACAGAGTAATTGCCGAGCGTTGTGTTAATTAAATCTTGATCAGTTTAAGTAACGGGATTGCTCCCACATCGAGCGCGTGCTGTGATGCGCTCCCTCACTCTCCCTCACGCACATCCTCTGTTTCACACACGCTCACCCACGTCCTCTTCTTCAACCTGGCAGTCTTTCCACTTCGCGTCTCCGCGACACACAGCTAAACCGTTTTTGTTTTATTTATTCTTTTATTGAAGTCGTAACAGCTTCATTTGGCTTCCATGTTTTTTCAGGTTGGATTTTGTTATGAATTGGAATTTGCCACAACCCACACCACTCTCATTTGACAGAATTTATTGACCACATTTTAAACTCATTTGAAAAAACGCCTAAAATATTATAACAAAAAAGATTACAATAGTAAAAAATATTGCCACTTATGTCTGTCAAATACTCTCTCTGGTGACTTTAATACCAGCATCAGGTCATTTGTTAAATGCCATAACAAACATGATAGAAGCACAATCAAGAGAGCAGCATCTACTGCAATTTTAGATACATGCATTATCTTTAGGTTCCTGTTGCTTTGGCTAAATTGAATCCTCTTATTTTAATTGGTCTCCATTAGGTGTTCTGCTCAAGGCAATTCCAAGCAGAACTTGCTTTTGTTGTTTCCATACTCCAGGCCTCTACCACAGAATATTAATCACAATCGTCCTAATCTCTGGGATTTTAATTAAAGTGCTTTGTAAACCACGAGAAGGTAAACAGAAGACAATGGTGGCCTAAAAACCACCTTAAACAGTCGATATAAGCAGCGCTGCCTTGTTGTTTACATTAGTTGTCAAGAAACCGAGATCCCAGTAAACTGTATATCATTACATGCTTGTCTCAGAGATTGTGAAAAGCTCGTCTGATAGAGCTGTATATAAATAAATAGGGCACACTGCTAATACACAGGTTACACTGCATGAGAGAACTATTGCATTTACCATTGCAATTAATCTGTTTCAGACCGAATCCTTTCATCGCTTTGCATATTTGTGTAGCTAACACAGAGGATCATGGGATTTTTCTCTAAAGATTTAAAAGGCTTTATTGAAAATCCACTTGTTTGCTATATGGGTTTAGATTAAAACACACTGTCAATGTACAGCAAGCAGACGGTGGGCAACAGGCTGTTAGTTTAAACATATTGCAATGGGGGATTTATCTGTGGTTTACTAAAACCAGTTTTCATTGGTGCATTAGTGATTGAGTTTACATGCAGATGTCAATATGTAATTCCTTAAGATTTAGCATTGTGGCTTTGTTTTTAAAATAATGTGATGCCCACATCAGCTGTACTGAGCAGATAAAACAGAAAAACTGCATATTTGACATTTGTGACTACATGCTTTTGAATCTATATTCTGCTATTACATTGAAATAAGATGCTATATAACATCTTCCTTTGACACACACATTTGGACAAAGATCAGTTTTCAATGTGATGCACTTTAAAGGTGCCTATCTGTCCATGTGTAAAAATTCTCACCCTTGCTTTTGAGTGATTTAACAAATAGACATTTTCAGTACAGGCTTGACATGATGAACTTTTCAGCGCAGACTTTTACTCAGATAATCCTGTCATAAGAAGAAACAATCTCCTTTAACATTTTAATCTAAACTACATAATTACTTTAACTCTTGGTCTTCTAATCATAATATTTTGGTTTGAAATGTACGTTTAGTACTGCACATGTATTTATACTGTATTTGCAATACTGTTTTCTTCATCAGCTCTCAGTACTTGACTCATATCCTGTGCTACCTGCTTATAAAACTGCCACCAATGCAAATTATGATCACTGATGTAAATTAAGTCTCTTTCATTGGCAGCCATATATCAAATCATAATGTAAATGTTCATGTGCATGATATTTAATTTCATGCATAAGATATACTCCCTTCTCTTTTCTATAAACTTTATAGGTAATTCTAAAAAGGAATGCAGATATATTACATTGAGGTTTTACAAAGAGGTTGGTGTATGCATGTCAGAAAGAGAATGAGTGTGTGTGTGTGTGTGTGTATATCAGGCAGGTGGTTTAAACAGTGATTAGACAGTAGGATGGTAGTATGAAGGGGAGTGTGGAGGATTAGGAATTCTGAGGTGCTGAGACATCTCTACTTCTCAGAGTTCTCAGTTTAGTCAAGGATCAGACTCACTTTAGATAGAGGAGGATTAATGATCAGTCTAGCATGACATTTTTATGAGGGTAACCTTTCCACTCACCAACTTCTCCACTCATCAGGCACTGAGGGGTCTGTATACTTCATCCACATCTTTCAACTGCCTAGAAAGATTCCTGCCAAAGCTAATTGTAGGTGTAAGCTGATGTGACATGTTGGTGGTGGTTGTAGGTCAATCTATCACACATCTTGTGTAACTAGGCTATGAGATTTCAGTTTTCTATACATGCATAACCATATATGAACAGTTTCTGTGCTGGTATATTCCCAGTCTATTAACAGCTTAGCACAAACATGCAAAAGCATGTTTATTATGTTTAATGTGATTTTCCATTACCATGTAAAGACAAATGATTTTAAAGCAAAATTGGAAACACAAAAGAGCATTATATCAAATGGTGTTTCAAACAAATGTTGCAATAATTGTTCTATTTTTCTGTTGGAAGAAAAATCATGAAGATTATAGTACTGTAGATTATAGCCTGAAAACAAAAGTGATGTTTTTTATTAATGTTAGTATTAGTCTAGTCACAAACGTATGTGTTAGAAAAAATACTAGTTTGGCAAATCCAAATTTAGCTGCTCATATGGAATATCCCGAATGTGGACTGTTGTTTACTAGCACAGATTCCTATAAAATACTACAATAAAATAACATTTTAAAAGGCAAGTTAGTCAAAATTACTAAAGGAGTCTGAAAGTTAATCACAATGCTTCAAGGAAATCCTATTCCTTGATTTTGGTTCGAAATAGTAACGAAAACTATGGTTACTATGGTAATTTTTGCCACAGGACTACAAACCCCGCCCAACCAGGAAGTTAAATTCGACATCAGCAGCAAGTCCATGCGGATAAAGTCTCAATTCAATTTGTGTAGATGTAAATGCAGTCAATGGGATATTGCGCTTCACTACAGATTAAAAGAACGTAACAGCGCGATCTCTGTAACGATTCGTTTGGTGTTAACGCAACATTTGCACTGCTTTCAACATAAACAAATGCTGCCGGCAGGACAGCAGGGAACTGCTGATATAATATCTTCTGTTGATATGCAATGCGCACCGGTGGACAGTTAGATGCGCGAAATAAAATGGGTCTCGATTTACGTTAACTAAATATGTAACGTATAAACAGCAGGCGCAGATAAGAAGCTTCAGTAACTTCATGCATTGGAAGACGTGTGAAATGTCGTCGAACAGGCTTACATGGACGCTGACAGGAGCAACAGTTGCCTGTGTTTTAGCGGTATATGTTCCTTGTGCTCCGCTCACTGTACCCGGCGGAGACTCAGGTACGGTCACGTGTGTTTGTGTTTACGTCACATGCAGCCTATCACAGAGAAGCATGCTGTACCATCACACACTTTATTTGGTGTGATAATTAAAAGTTTATCATTATGAAT
>JAZGTK010017952.1:0-12055 GCA_036877625.1 Ambastaia sidthimunki
AATGCATTCTGCAAATTTTGCCCTATAATCATAGCAAATGTCTGCAGGTAAATAAATGCAGTTTGTATTGTGTGTTTGAGTTTCGTTACAATAGTTTCAGCTGTTATCACAAATCATCTGTCCGTGCAGAAATCTGCTGGCAGATGGAATCCAGAGCTCAGAGGAATAGCTGCTGTAGATGACAAAGCCACAGCCAAGAAATAAATAGCAGGCAGAAATGTCATTCCTGTCCAGGTGTTTGTGAGGCCCGTGTTGAGCCAGAAAACTGCCACCAGTCAACGATCTCTTCTGGAGTCACAGAGACAGGTAGAGGCTTCAGAGATTCAGAGCTAATGCATTGAGACATCAGCAGTACGTCCCCACTCCTCGTTTCACCACCAGACTGACACAATTCAAGAATGCTTTTATGGGACCATCACACCGATTTTCTAAATTTAAAGGAAGATGTGGGATTGTTTGAGAATTGTAGCCGATATAATTGGTGATAATCGTTATAGCTGGTAACCAATTAGATGGACAGTTACCAATTAGTTTTGATCCTTTAGATGGACAGACACCAATTAGTTTTGATCCTTTATTTTGCCTGTTTTTAAATTACAGTAAATATGTGGTTTACAGTAAGTGAAATCAGTCATCAAAATATAAAACTACACAGTAGAAAAGTGATGAGTTTAGTGCTTTTGTACTTCCTGTGTTCCTGTAGCTCACCTGAGCATTGTGTTAGCAGTGCAAAGGTTGTAGGTTCGATTCCCAGGGAACATGGGGACTGATAGGAGTGCACTGTAAGTCGCTTTGGACAAAGCATCTGCCAAATCCATTAAAGGCAAATGTAAATAAATACACAGATATAGGAGCTTAAATTCAAAATAAGGTCTTTATACAGTAATCTGGTTCCACTATTGGCCTAATTCATTTAATATGAAACATTATGATCATTTAAGAACAAACAAATTACAACTTCCGGATGTACACTGTCTGTTTTTCATCTCAGAAACAAAAGGAAAACAGTCCAGTATGAGGTACAAAAATAACTTCAGCCCCGCTGTGTGGATAAACATGCCGCCAGGAACGGCTTCTGCATTTATAAGATGGCGTTTGGGTGCATGAATGCATGTGTGAGAGAGTGTGACCACAGATGTATATGGTAAAATAAAATAGATCTCAGGGTAGAAGATTATCTCATGGATGAATGATCTCGCATACACACTGAGATACATGCACCCTTATTAGTGGTGTTTGCTAAGACACTGCTGGATGTCCTACTTGCCTGTCAGACTGTGTATTGGCATCACATTCACGCGTATTGGAGGAGGCGTGGCTTTGGAGAGCGCTGTGAAGGGGGGCGGGATCTTATGCTTTTAAAGTTTAGTTGCTATTGCTAGCTTCTCCGAAATTGTCTGCCCTACCTTTAAGTATTATTCCATACATATCCCTCATCCATAGCACAAACAAATGGGTTGTGTGGTTTTGTTGAGGACATGCTGTTACTTTTCTAAACAATCAGTCTTACTGTTTTTACCCACAATACGTTTTGTGGGTGGGATTTTTTTGACCTGGGCCGCTTAGTTTTTAACTAAAAACCACCAAGTTTTTTAGTAAATGTAAAAAAACATCTTCTGTTTTTACTTTACTGTAATTTTTATTAGATTTGCCATTATAAATCCTCTAAGACAGCATTAAGATCAATCCAGCATTACTTTAATGTTATAAAGGCATTTAACTAAGGTTGCTCTAATGTTTTACTGATGAGTTTATAATGAAAATAGCCTTGCCTCTCTCTGTCTGAGCACTGCTGCCCATGAAGGAGGTTTTACATTAAGATGAAAAGTTAAAAAGGTCGTTTAATCATAGGAGGTAATGGGCAGATGGTGAATTTAATTTGTGTGTTTGAGAGAGAGAACATATTTTATTTTGTGTTTCATGTAGGCATAATAATTCTGAGCATTTTTCATGTTACTGAAGTATGTAGTTTTGTGCCAAAAAAATTGCTGTAAATTTTGTCAATTGCAACATTTGCAAAAAACAAATTTACATTTTCTTACTGGTTTTCTTAGATCTACCCCATCTGCTATTGGTTGGTATTTGCTTGTAGTTGTGTTTTAATATTAAACTGGGATACATTTTTTTGAACATAAGACATTCCCAAATAAGGTTTAAGATCAATATAACCCATTTATATACTTTGCTCTTACAAATTACCCAGAAGGCATTGCAGCTGTTTACAATTAACATTTTCATTTCAGTACGTGTTTTCCATTTCTAGTCACCATTTGTTCACCAAACGCAGGCGTTCTCTTCTTTATCTCTGCGTATTTTCCTGCCTGTCAGTCTGACGCCGTGTGATCATGTTCTTCTGCAGGCGAGTTCTCCTGTGTTTGTGCCGGAAATCTCCCATGAGCTGCTCCACAGGATGACGGGTAAAGGTCTGTCCGCCCAGTACCGCTTCACCCGGCAGCCGTGTATCTATGGCAACAGCATGGTATCCCTGCAGCTGACGCTAAGCAACAGCAGTGACCAAGCCCTCGAGAACATCCACATCTCAGAGAGGACTTCCACTGGACAGAACATCCATCGCTTTAACACGATCGGTGAGCAGGTCAATATGTGAGATTTGACGGAAGTAGCTGTGAATGCGTAACAGAGAACAACTTCTTGCTCTTTTGGAGCTGAAAAGGTTTGGATGTACTGTGTGTTTGGGGTGATTTGATCAGAAGTGATCGGGGTCAACCAATCATTACAGAGGTCTTCTGCATACACAAGTCTTAAAGATGCACTTGTGAAAAGCAGGTTAAGTGTTGTTAAAATAAATTAAGACTGTGTTGAACTGGTTGCAAAATGCTTCAGGGATGTAGAATGTGACCCGTTTAGATAAAAATAGAATATTATGTGAATTATCACAAAATAAATTTGTAAATGTATTTATGAAGTGTTTAGGGAATGTTAGGAGAGACACATTATTACAGCTGGGTCACGATTTATAAATATTACATATTTCGCAGACTGTCCTACTGAGACTTCACCAGCAGACACTCTCTCACTCGCTCGCAGCCCATAATAATCTAACCGATATGATTTCAGCCCTTGTATCGATTAGCAGAGCTCCTCTAATCAGACACAGTACACAAAAGTACATAACACACATACACACACTCACACACACATTGTGTTCTCTGCTTTTTTCATTTTCTTTGTCACCTCCTAAGAGAAAATCAACTCTTAGTCATTCACAGGACAGCTTTGTGTTTTATAATGTAAAAATGAAGCGTGCTTGTGTTGATAAAAAGCATCACACAGATACATTTCATGGCTGGAAAGAGATCAGAGTCTCTTCTCAAACTTTTCCTGCTAGCAGATTGTACTTTAACAATACAGCAAGACTTCCTAACAGTCCGAACTCATTTTGGAGTCTCATTCGACATCCATTTCACTAATTAATGATTGTACATGGTTTAAAATTAACTAGACTGCTACATTTCACTAATGAACCTAAACAAACTACCTGTTCATTTGCCTGTTATTCAGAGCACTTTTTTTATTCAGAGCAAGTTATTCAGAGCACTTACGTACCTTAAATAAAAACTGTCGCTTGACAAAATGGAAACTTTTCGTTATGATATTTGCCCAAATTAATTGTTAGCAGTTGATTAGTTATTTAAATAATTGTTTATAATTGATTTATTTAGGTGTATTTATAATCGTCCCAATAACTTACAAGCAGCTTTGAGGCCTGTACAGTTTAAAAGCCTCTCACCTGTTGTGATTTACTTCTACAACCAAGTTTACAGAACTCTACAATTTGAGATACATGCAATTCTTCATCCATTTATCCATGTTTTCTTTCTCTCTTTGTGTATAGAGTTAGATTGATTGATATATAAATGTAGGTGTCATATCTTGGTTTTTCAAATGTTTGTTTTTCCTCAGAGCGTTTGGAGCCGCACGCATCCGTAACTGTGTCTATGGGCATCGACTTTAATGATTCCACCCAAGCTGCAAACTTCCAGCTCTGGTGAGCATTCCCTGTATGCTACATTTAGTTCCACATGAAACCGGAATACTGCACTGTGTATTGTGATTCATACCCTGTTAAATACTGCTACATATGTAGCAAAAATACTGTGTTATTTCAACATTGTTTATCGTGATGCATAAGCCCGGAATATTTCGCTAGATATTGCGACACACGCAGCCGGAATACTTGTCTGTGATACATTATTTCAACATGTATTCAACAGCAGCATCTATATTCAGTGAAATTCCCAGACACCCCAGAAAACGAATGCAAAAAAAAATAAACATTTATACACACGCACTGTTATGATAGTGTCGGCATGTCATTATACAGATTAAATTACTGTTTGTTCATTATCCTTACCCATGCAAAAATAACACAAAATTAATCGTTCCCCTTTCCAATGCGTTTTTTCAAAAATAAATTATTACCGAATAGTGTAAAAAGTAATAGTATGCATTAAAATTTTAATAATCAAATTTGGAGTGATTACGCTTCTCCACAAAGCTTGTAATTGTTTTTCTTTTTTCGATTATGCTAGAGGCTTATGTGATCGATACAGTGAAATAGCCGGGCGTGAATAACATCACCATAAACAGCCGAGCAAGAGACAAGCTAGGGAGCTAGCGACCGCTAGATTATGTGTGCTAATGGAGCCAATGTGAGTTCAATGACATGGAGACGAGTGGGTGCGGGTCAGGCCCCCTCCGAGCACGTGCGGCCCTGGATGCGAGCTGAACTCAGGGAGCCGTTTTAAGAAGGGATTCTGCCCCTCTCGCTTTCCACCGCATCAAAAGATTATGCTGTATTAGGAAGAAATACCTGGATTTACTTTGCACAGTGATCCCTAGCCTGCTTATTTGGTCTCTGTATCTTTTCACGCCCGTTTCGCCTCATCACCCGATCTCCGTGGTGACCCTGTACTCCCACTCTTGGATTCACTGCTTATTGGTTTCCTATTTCCCAGCATGCCCCTCTTCATAAAGAGACTAATGTTGGATTTCAGTCTTATTGGACTATCTGACATTCTCCTTTCCTACGGCACACCATAAAACACAAACAGTGATAATGCTAATCAATAAGAATATGAAAATAGAAATGACTTTATTATCTTTTCATCTCTTCTCTCTCTCTTCTTTCATCTCTGTCTGGCTGTGGATCAGTAATGATTGATCCAGTGGGATGGTAATAACACTTCTGCTTCTGAACTAATTGGTTAGTTACAAAGTTAAATTGGCAAACCTGACAATCAATAACTTGATTCCTTTACTCTTTTGGGATGAGAGGACGGACAAAAAAAAGAAGTGGATCGCGTTCCAATGTTTCACACGGTTTTTCACAGCATGTTGTTTCTTGTTTAAAAACTGAAACAGTCACGACTTCCCCAAATTCTTTTACTGCTTAATTGCACCAATTTCTTAAATACGCTTTAAAAATATTTTACTTCAAAGCTTAAATATGTCGTTTTTTTGTTATAATGCTTTTCATTTGCCTGAAAAAAGACACTAGCCACGCGTTCTGTCTAAACTTTTTGTTTGTTTGATCATCAACCAATTAGGTGAGGTTTGAGCGAGACTTCCTGTTTGTCCGACCAATGGAAGACAGGAAGTTTTTGACAACGGTCATTATTGTTGCAGTTCCATTTGGTGATCAAACGTTAGACATCACTTTTAATGTATTTAAAGAAAACACAGAGAAGGGAGTTGGACGGATATATGGTGTGTAGAGACCTGATGGTTCTGTTTTTTTCTTCTTCAGTACTAAAGAAGATGAATTCAGTGTGTCCATCCAGCCTGCGGTGGGGGAGCTACTGCTGCCCATCACCATGAGTGAGACGGACTTCACAACAGAGCAAAGTAACACAAACACACTCACAACAGCAACACACCATCTACAATACAGACACACAGGCAGCGTTTAAACACCTCAGCCGTACAGAAAAATCTAGATCAACAGTTAGTGACCACACAAGAACATACCCAGCTGGCAATTTTAGGTTGTAAGAACGTTTCCCAAACGCCTGTTATGTTAATTTAACAGAAACATTAAAAAAGTTCTACAAATGTTTAAAACGTTCCATTTTTTTAGACGTTGTATTAAGGTTATTAATTGGTTATAGGAACATTGTTAAAAAATTCTGTAACTTTCTAAAATGTTCCTCTAACAATTTAAGAATAACGTTTTTGATATGTATGATGAATGTTCTGCTAATGTTACTGCAAAAATGTTTTTTTGATAACTTTAAAAGAATTTTTAGAGAATATTAGCAAACGTGAACGTTCTAAAGACTTTTGTTTCAATATTTTTCAGCCTTTTCATGCTATTCAATATATATTCCATTTGAAATGGCTTGAAAATGTTCATGTTTTTGTTATTGTTTAATTCAGAGGAGCTAATGTTGTGCGTTTGATTTCCAGACAGCACACATACTGATAAAATAAACACCTCAGATGTAATGTAGGCCAGATATTCTGACTTTTTGATATATTGCCCAGCCCTTATAGTGCTATATTAAAAAAAGACAGCTGACATACTTCAGGCATGGCCTCCTAAACAAGCAGAGAAACCCTCCACACACACCCCTGAGACCCACCACTTTGAATGTGTGGTTTTGTTGATGAACAGGCTGAATGCTGGTGGCAGGCGTGCAGTGCAGAAAAAACTCGGCCAAATGAAGCAGCTTTTACCTTTAAATTTGTTTAAACACAAACACATACACACACACACACACAATCTCTACTGTAATACTGTCCCTCTGTTTCGAACTGTCCCTCTGAATATAACCACTGATGTAGGAAGAGCAGACAGGCAAATCTGACACACACACACTTCACGTGCACTGCCAAAATCCGCTCTGAAGACTGACACGTTGTCCATAGAGACGTAGACCGGACGCGCCTGACCTGTTCACCAGAGGAACCCGAGGGTCCTTCAGAGAGCTGGAAGCCGAGCGTTTAAGCTGGAAAAACGACTATTTGTGACAAACTGAATGATATGATTGCTTGTATTTTTGTAAGACTACTTATTTATCTGTTCGTAGGCCTGTTGTGTTTACAAATTGTGTTTATAAGGCATTCTAGGAGGTTTGAGGTGGAACTCCAGGAAGTTTGTCCTGATCAAAGAAAGACAGAGAGGAATGTTTGGGAAACATGTCTTTTTTTTAGGAATTCTGTGCTAGGACACAGGAGTTGAACACACTCTCTTGATCATGTTTGTTCCTTTAGTCTACAAAATGTTCCAGCTAATAGAACAAAACTCGGATCCGGAAAAGCCGACTGAATAGGAGCCAAAAAAGGAATAGTTGGTTTAGCCTGCAGCTGGCTTGTTCAAATGCCTTTTGGGATCAGAACGCACACACACACACCTGGCTCGTTCAAATCCCCCTTTTTGCTTTACGGCCCAACATTAGGCCTACATAATGAAGCAGGCGCTCTTTGAAAGAAATGGCGGGTTTGATTTTTCATTTGCGCTCAATGGATTCCTGCCTTGTCTTTTTAGAGAGCGCCTATACCTTTACTCAGGACAACACACACGCGCGCACATTTTAATGAGCGGAGAGAGTGCTTCCCGCCTCACTATTTACAGATGAAGAACAGGAAGTGAGGCGCTTTTTATAGCCAATCATTTATTCTTAATTGGTTGCCGTGGCAAAGGCTTTTAGCATAAGCCGCGCTATATTCATTTACTCCACATTTTCCCTACAATAGAGCCTAATGGACAGATTTAAGACTTTAAATGAGCACTCTTAAAAACCTCGCCCCCGAACAAGTGTGTGTGTGTGTGTGTATCACAGCTCCCTCTCACATTCTTCTCTGAAAGCCACGGTGAAGTGGCTCACCGTTTGTGCCTTTCAGACTGAAAAGCTCCCAGCTTGTCTGTTTTTTTAAGTGGAAACAACATTTTCATTTAGTCTAGTTTGGACACATTAAGCGTTATTGTGTGTGTGTGTTTGCCTGCAGAAGCTTGTTAAGGAACGGCAAAGCACTGCTTTTATGCGCTTGTTTCTACTCAACGAGTCTCATTCCTGCGTCTCCGGCTAATGTCCTGCACGGCCGTTGTGTTCTCAGCTTGTGTTAGTCTTAATCAAGTTTAGTGTTCCAATGCACCCTACAAATATCACACGCTCTTACTTAAGGCTGAAATGATTTTAACCTTCTGTCCTTTCCGTTTGCCGCTCGTCAAATGGCAAATATGAAAGTATGCACACGCAAACACGCACAAGTTTCGTAATAATATTACACAGAACGGAGATATTTCTGGATGTCTTGCTTGAAGTTTAATATTTCGAACTGAAGCTTTAAAGAAATGGTTTGGCCACAAATTTAAATTGTGTCAGAATATATTCAACCTTTATGTTGCTGAGTTTCTGAGCTGTGATACTCTGTGAAATTAAAGTGTCACAGTGGTGTCTATATATCTCAGACTTCTTTATTATTCATTTTATGGTATTTTTATGGTATCTTTTGATCTTTTAAACATTACAGCCCCTCTTGAATATGTGCTTTAATTGTATATAAAAAATAAGCATGAACATTTTTATCTTAACACTTTTTTTATCTTTTGCCTTCCTCGGAAGAAAGTAAATGAGATGGGCTTGGAATCATTTTAGGGTTATTAAAGTTTTATATAGTTTCGGTTATATATCATCTTTCAGTTAGCATATGCTCTGACACATTGAGCTACGGTGCTCATGTGGTGCTCATGAGTTTAATCCCACTTCGTGTCATTTTCTCCTTAACGTTTCTTGCTTTTTTTCATCTGTTTGTATCAATAAAAGACACGAAAATGGCCAAGAACAACAACTTTAAAAAAACCTTGCAAAATGTAAACAATAATTAGCTGTTCATTAGCTCCATCTGTTGTAACGTTTCGTTTGTGTTTTTTGTGATGCCCAGGTAAACTGGTGGGCATGAATGAGTCATCAGCAACAATCGCCATGGCGCCAGAAGACACCAGCCAATCGGTGAACAGGAAGGTGGTGTTTGTCGCCAACTTGGGCGTGGTTTCATCTGGTCAGGACACCGTACACAGGTAAACAATAAAGCACACAATTAAAAATTATTCTAAATGAAATCAGTACTTAGTAAAATGTTCCTAAGTCGACACTTTTTGGGGTTTAATGATGTTCAACAGATGTTTTTATTGGTATCATAATTCAGGGCTTGAATCTGTATATTTGTGTGTATAATCTAGCTACTTCAGTAACAGATGATAAAACTTGTTGACTAAATCTGACAAACCTTCTTTTCCCTTGTTGTCTGTAGTATAAGTTTTTAAAAAAAGTAGAAGTCATTAATATCCTAACAGCTAGTCAAGCACGTGTGTTTTTGAATCTTCCGCGTTCAAGAGTTGCTAAATATTTGCTATAGCTCTTTGACTTTTAAAGGACCTTTAAGATAGAACTTTTCTATGCACACACACACACACACACACACAGATCAGAGCTGCCTTACTGAAACACAAACGCACTTTATTTTTCGCATACACAAACACAGTGACGTTTGTCCTGGACTTCATGCAGCCTGAGGGAAGATAATGTAGTGATTTAATTATAAAATATGAGAGAATTTGAAAGCACCTTGAGAAGCATTAGAATCTTCCTTACAAGGACACAGAGACTGAGTGGAAATCAATGACTGCTGGTCTATGGAAAAGGTCTATATTTCATTTGGAATACACAATCGTGCAAATGAGACTGTGTCATCAATCACAGGGCTGTTTCTTAACAGACATACCGACAAAAAAAACTTTAACCTTCCTTTGCAAACCACACGGCACTGTTACACAAATTACTAAGATGCTGTGGTGCTATTAACTCAATCATTATGAATATTACAGTCTTGCTATGATGTTTTGGAATAGCTGTGTTTTTGTAAGTGTCTGGCTCTAAATTAGGTTACAGCGTAGTTTAAGTGTCGGCTGCGTTCACTGACTCGCACACAAACAGGTAAGAATGAATCAGTTTGATGCAGTTCACACATTTTAAGTTCATTTAAATGGTTGCTTAATGTTTAAACGGAGATCTTCCAAGTTCTGATCTTCCGGAAATCAATTTTTAGGGCCAGGAAGTGTAACTCCAGCACCCTTGACTCAACCTAATTTCTTCATGGAACTTAGACACCTTTCATGGCTGTATACATTTGTTGTAAAGGCCTTTGTCACCAGAGACATACGCAGACACACACTGTCTGCAGTTGATAGTACCGCTGGTCTGATTACAGCTAATTGACCTAGTTTTCTGTGGATTGTGAGTTTTTAAGACGTGCAGTTCATCTGGGCACCAGCAGGGGGCAGCACCGCTTCTGTCAAATGCCACAAAGGGAGAATGAATGAGATCTAGGGGAGTAGCTTCTAAAGGAAGTTGGAAAACAGAACTGTCTTCCTGTTCTTCCTTAGATCAGAGAAAGTAAACAAGCTGTCCTCTCTGTTGCTAAACAGAGACTGAATAAATCACAGGTAGTCTCAGTTTTGACTCCTGGTTAAATGGCAGCAATAACAAACAGTCTAACAGGTTAAAAAGATTTTATATCTCACTAGCGTGTGATTGTGTGTGTTGAGATCTGAAAGACTAATCAGTGGTTATCTGATTAGTTAGTCCTAAGGACTAGTTTATAGAGATGTTTACATACATGCTTTGTTTCTTATTCTTATTGATATACAGCCCTAACAAACACATCGATAAGCTTTTTCATGGCACAAAACTATTTCAGACCTAACAAAAATCGAGACTGATTATGTATAATGATGAAATGTTGCTGACAGCAGGAGATTTGAAGTCGGGCTGTAAATGTAGAAACTGTGAATTTATTGTTGAAGGAGGTGAATTACTTATAAAAGCGGTACTTTAAAAGATGAATTTAGAGATGTCACATCTAGAAGATTTTATCAAGCTGTTTATCATATAACTTATAACTTTGACTGCACAGTAACTTCCCCTGTGGAGTTTCATTTCCAAATTCCTCCCTTTTAAATGACTTCCATAACAAAACATTCAAGTTAAAAAAAAAAGATGGAAAATAATCAACATAAACTCACTACCTGAACTCACTAACCAGTTGGCTCTAAGATGACTAGTTAACATCCCTTGTTCATATGCTTGTTAACTATCCACATAGTTCTGGTTCTGGTCTTGGTATAGGTCAAGTTCTTCCACACCAGACTTGGTAAATCATCAGCCTCAGTTTGTGTACAGGGTCACGCTGTCAGAAATCACATGACCCCAAACTGTCGCCCCCCAAAGTTGAAAGCACACAGTTCCCTACAAGCATTAGTATTTGTATTCACTGAAATCAAGTACACTAATTAAAAGGGTGTGTCCACATACTTATGCATGCTTGTTCTTTAGAGCCCATGAAATGTGGACTTGTATATTTGTGTGTGTTAGTAACCAGCTGTGTGTGTTGAGAAGGGCAGGGTGCCTCCTTCACTTTTAGAGGGACATCTGGTCATCTGGTCACTCATCTGGTCAGATTAACCTCCATTAGAACAGAGGACTCTTACACACACACACACACACACACACACACTTGGCACAAGCGTTTGGCAATTGATGACACAAGCCTTCTCTGCAGACATAAGGACAGATAAAAAAAGAAAAAGAAAGAAAACAGAAGAAAAGGATTGTGTGGAGTGATGCTGTATCAAAAACATCCAAGGTCACATTTCAACCGTAATTCAACAGAAAACAATGTTACTGTTTTTCGCATGATGAACGTGGAGCCTATTTAAGTGACTCACGGCATGTTTTTATGTGTCTGAAAATTTTACCTTTTTTTTGTCTTTCTCTTTCTTCTGAGTGGTAATTCACATGAAATTCTCATTACTGTAACACATTGTTTAGCACTGTAGCAGTGGAGAAATCATGTAATACAATGTTTTTATTGTGATTGGAATACATTAAAAGGCATTACAGTAACTACTACATTACTGTATACAGTAACAATAAAAAATTACACTTGATTCTTAGTAAAGAAGTTTATGTGGGAGAGTATGATTATGTCAATGTCAAGATGCAAAAACAGGCTTGTTTTTTTAGCAGACAAA
>JAZGTK010017953.1:0-12055 GCA_036877625.1 Ambastaia sidthimunki
TGTTGCAATAGATGGAAAGACAGAAAGAGAGCGAGAGAGAATAGATAACAGTTGTGTTAGTGTGCACGCTGATGCTTATTGTCTGTGCTTGTGTGTTTATGATCTGCCCATTATGTCTTACTGTGTTTGCACTGTTGAACTAAACGCTTGACCATGCCCTGCTGTCTGTTTTATTGCTGAGGCCACAGAAACCCCTGACACACACACACACACACGCACACACACATGCAGGTGCTGCTAACAACCAGGCTGATCTCTTATGCCTTCTATCTGTAGCCCATTCCATTGGTGAGTGTATCTCCTTATGTGTTAAATTGGCCGTACTCTGTCTTTCCCTTCCTACCAATGAACCTCATAAGGAGTATTAACTCACATACAGTAGCAGACGGACAGACAGACAGACTGACAGTAGCAGACTGACACACATACACACACAGTAGAACTGCGATGTATATATATCATGTATAAACATAGGTATGATATTTTGGGTACAAATTTGTCCTCAGTATATGGTTAAGTAAGCCCCCCACACACACTTATCTGACACACACTAGTCTAAACTAGTGTTTAGACTGTTTGTGCCCTCAGTTTAGCCTGCCAGAGGGCTGCCTGCTTCACCACTGACAGTCCCTTCCAAACAGCTTCTTGATAGTTTCATATCTCTGCACACGTCACACGCATACACAAACGCACACAGCCAATCCTCTCACTCACAGTCGGACCACTGTACTCATCTGTCTTGTTCAGATCTCTCTCTGTTTCCCGCGAGCTTCCAGTCGAGAGAGACGTCTCTGTGAGGGGCTGAAGTGTCTCCAGTCTGCCTGGGTTTATTTTTAGACCTCAGCACCAGAAATATTCTAAGACTTGACAGTTTGAATGTGTGCACCAGATTTCAGAAAATGTTTATACATTTTTCGAGCAATTTGGCAAGAACGACAGGACGTAAGGTCGGAGCAGGTCTAAAGAAATAAAGAATCCCTCAGAAAGCCATAACTCCAGACTGTTTCAGAACAGAGCGAAGATTTTTACACTTTGAGCATAAAACACATTCTGTGGAGACAGATGATATTAATATTTCAGATTTCATTGAGAAGAAATGGATTGTCTGTGTAGATCTGAATAGTAACATTAACCAAGAAACACTGCGCTTTGAAATTACATTACTAAGCACAAAGTCTCTGGTTACCCAAAGAAACAGTTGAAGTTGATTATTTTCCATCAATGGCCAACCGAAGGAGAAATGGCCCCAAAGTAATGTTAAAAACGTTTTCTTTCAGAGGTAAATGGCCGCTATATCGCCACATTGCATTTCAAATGAGGCTCAATTGAAACGTCATAAACAAAGCGTCACCATCTGACAGGTCCACAATGGAGGCATCGAGGAGAAAGACTATATCAGCAGACTCAAATATTGACATTGACAGACATTAGCAAAACCATTCACCCTCGATCTAAAAACCTCTTATTTGGGGTCTGTCATTTAGGTGACCTTTTCCTCATTTGTATGTAAATCTCCTAATTACAATATTCAAAGTGTTTAACCTTATGCCACACACCACGCCAGATTAAGACTTAGCATTGATGTGTTCTGACTAAAACCGAGATCCGGGTTTCATGTAATAGGTCACTAATTGGATATTATTATTATTGGATATTAGAAATTGGCTCGTGAATAAAATTTAATTGAAAACATGCACTTCACTCATAATTGATTATATAAGCCTGCTTAATTCATTTTCTAAATACATTTTTTACCTCCATTTGAAAGAATGGCAAACATATCTTGGCTTCTTGGAGGGAAGCACTATTGCTTGGAGGTTGCTCTGTCATATTATGTCTCTCTTCAGGAGACATAATTGAGTTCTCAAATATGTTAGAGAAATTTGAGGTTCTATACTTTGCTGTCTAATAGAAACAACTGACATATTTAAGAAATCTCAATTTGAGGCATTTCTTCCCTGAGTTTTGAGTTGTCGCTCTGCACAAAACCAAGGTCCTCCTAGGGCCTGATGTCACAGCCACTGTGGAATGTGGCACTCTCACATGTAGGAATGTTTGGAGGCCACTTCTGTCTGGCAGGGAGAGGGCAGAAAGTCACACTCTCCAGGGGTCCCTCCAAGAATAATTTGACCACAAGGTTGAGTTTCACCCCTTCGGAATCATGGGAGGTTCAGGTCAAAGGGCGCTTGGAAGGGTAATAATCCATTAGAGCCCACATCACTCATAACTCACATATTTACAGACAACAAGGATATGAAAAGTGAAGGTGGCAACTCTAGGCTATACCTGAGCAGTAATATGAAATAGCACACTGTAAAAGATATTCTCCTGGGGAGCGAATATGAGCAGACCAGGTTCACAAAGGGCTGGTGCAGGAAGAGAGAACAAACAGTAGGCTGCAAAATGAGGTGTTTTTTTATAATTGAGAAATGAGCTTGCTGTCTGGCCTTTACAGCTGGCCTGAGATGACTTACCATGGCACTGAGGTAAAATGGTTTCATTTTGCATGTTTAAATTGCCTCCATTCTAATCTGTTTTCAAAGCCTGTCCCCTTAGCCTATCATGTGAAATATTAATTGTCTGAGAGGGAACGTGTGCCTATCAGGCTGAAATCAGAGCCTGTAGTTACTCCCCTCTGAAACAACAAAGGGTACACCTCTCTTAGCAAATGTGATTGTTAGAGCAATGTGACTGTATGATGACAGAGGACTGTGAGAGAGAGAGAGCGAGAGAGAGAGGCAAACGGGATTAATGTGTTTATATGTGAGTTGAAGGTGACACATTATAACAAAGCATTTCCTCAAAGACTGTATGAATGTTGCTGTTAATTTGATTTGATGTTGTTTGCAGGGGTCAGAAATTGGATATTACAGAATGTAACAGCAGAAGTAAAACACACGGCAATGATTTTAAAGCTACGGCCCAGTGAACTATAAGTATTCAGGTATATGTACCTGGATAATGATAAACATCTCATTAGAGGAGTATATTTTCAGAATACCAAACTTTGGTATTACATTATTGAAGTAACATTGTACAAAATATTCAGTTGACAAGTACATTGTCTACAAAAACACTAAATATTTTTTAATTCAGTGCATGAACGCCCCATTTATAGTTTTTCTGCTTATTTTCTGAAATTAACCTGGCTATTATCCCAATAAACTGTATATTATAACATGATGTAATTATGCATTAGGCAAGCACCAGTAAATGAGGTAACTACCAATATTACACAATCTATATAATGGGGACTGGGCTGAAAAATGATAAGTACTACTTTTCAAATTACGTACACAAACTATAATTAGACAAAATCTGACATCGAAGCTATTCAATGACTTCTACAAAGTGTTTCTGCTTTGGCATATTTGTTTTAATGCATTAGCAATTTAAAAAATAAGAAGGAATTGTGAAATTTATTTTCAGCATTGCTACTTCTAAGTTTTTAGATCCTGTTTTAAATTCAGTTTTGTCATATTGGAAGTAAATGAGAGACTTCTGAACATATGTAAAGTGCCTGACAGCACACAAATCAAAGCAAACTAACTAGACAAGATACATTGTGTGATTGTGCATGTTATGTGTGTGTGTGTGTTTGTGTGTGTCCCTGCAGATTTGAACTCTATGCCACAACAGATTTTATCTCTGGCATTTGACAAGATAAAGGACATCATAGATTAGTCTCAGGTGACCACAGGCATCAGTACCTGACAGAAAATGCAATGCTCATCTTATTTCTTAGCGGGTCATTCCTCTACCCCGCCGATGTGCCCAAAACCTAAAATCGACTGGAGATGGCACTGCCATGCCAGAAAAATGGTTTGTGTTTTGCTCTGTCACAACATGTCTGTATCATCCATTGTTGCAGTCTAAGTGAACAGCAGGAGGGGCAGGAAAAAACTCTGTGGGTCTTCAACAAACTTACTACAGCGTATGGAAAATCCACAGATTGCCATTGATCGGTAAAGCGCAGTTTCTTCGGAATAACTTGGAGAACATTTGCAGGAAGGCGTCCTCGTGTGCAAATCAATCTCGCTCACACCATGAACCAACCTGGAGCAGTCAGCTTCAATTTGATTCACAATGCTTACCTGCCAACCCAACACTGTGTTCTCCTAAACTGCTAATTGAGAAACTTGTGTATATTACAAACAAGGTTATATTTGCGTTTTTGTTCTTTTCTCCAGCAAGAGTGAACGTGAAATGAATTGGCCTTGTGTGAATGGTTCTCTTCGAATAATTCAGTAGCATGTTTATCTCCTTTCTACTAAGTCATGCACTAATTCGAACCCTTAAATAAACAGGCAGCCATGTTTGAAACTAAATGAGAAAACAGTTGTGACAGACTGACAGTTGTGACAGTTATTTTGTGCGGGCAATGCAAGACAAAAATTCTGTTTGTCTTTAGTTTGTTGAGCTGACTGTATGCAGTGAGAACAATCGTTGAATGGATGTGAAAGGGGTTTGGTGTGCGTGTGGGTGACAAATGGGGCCCTGGATAACTGCAGGAGGGAAAGCAGTAAAATTGTTGCACGAGAGATCAACAGTATCTGGTGTGAAACATGAACGTATTCCAGACTAAACCGAGTTTTTCATGTTTCCTGTGGCCTAAACGAGTTCCACTCGCATGCACTCTCTCCCTTCAGCTATTCTCAATCAAGAGTAAAGGCAATTGTAGAGATGGAGGAAACAGTTTGCTCTAGGGAACATGTAACAGAGTTGATACAGCCTTCAGCAGATTGACAGGAAATGGGAATGACTTGAAACATCTGTTGTTGCAGATTTGGCTACTTCCTGTTTTCAGAATGGTAAACACTTTATATCGGTTTCAATATTTTATTGGTTTCTTTGTTTGTTTAATTTACTTTTTTATCCATTTACTTTCAGACTATCTCATAGGTAAATGAATGAAAGTTCTATCTCAATTTTTTCTCCAAGAAAGAGATTAAATGGAGGGCAAGTTATGGCTTTTGCTGAAATTTTCTGCTTTACAGATTTTTCTCAGAATCTCACGTCTCCTCTGGAAAACAGCTCAACAATCTCTTTAACTGTGTCCAGATTTGTTACACAAATATCAAAAGCCAAATACCTTAATATGAACTAAAACATTTCTTGTTTAAACTTTACAAATTTCTAATACCATACCATCTGAGCTATGCTATCCTCTATGAAGCTCTATAGTTTTCTATAGCGTGTGACAATTTTCTTATTTGTGCCTATTTTTATATCTCCCGAGGGATTTAAAGTAAAACATTTGCTTAAATGTTTATACATGAACCAAGATCTCCATTAAGTCTTTTGAGCTACAAAAGAGCAATACAATTTACTTCTGGGTGTGTGCAAATAATTCTGTGTGTTTTTATTTCCGCAGTGGCTCAAGGGAAGTGTAATATTGATGCAGCAGGTAAGTAAACATACTAATCTTTCGATGATCAATACAGCATTCCAGTGTTTCTCTGTGAGCGCACGCTTATCTTGTTTTCCCTCACACAACTGTCTCTGTCTGCCCGCGCCCCACCCCCCAACCATTTCTTCATATGTTTTCTTTCTTGTGTCTCTATCTATGGAAACCTGCTGCAGTATTGTGGCCTTGGGGACTGGATGTGATGCCAGAGGCTCGTCTCCTTTTTTGACATCCAGAACAGATGCCTTATACTAACAAACACAACAGTCTATCTCAGCCTCCCACATAAAAACACCCTCACACACTCTCTCACCTCACCAGTGATACTGACACTCCAGGAAGTCCCCTAAAGCCTCTAAATGTTCAGCTGGCACAGCGGGGAGGCCTCATCCCAAAGCTAATCTGGACAGGTGACGTGCAAAACAGCGTAGCACCTTTGGACATGTTTCTTCTTTATGTTGCTCTTTTCTGAATCCCACACTGAATGGCTTTGCTCAAAGTCTCTTGGCAGATATTTTGGGTCTCTGTACATGGATGTCACACAAAAATGCAATGGCTATTTTTCCCATTTTGTTTTTAAAACACTTTCAACTGCACATCTGAGATTATTTAAAAAAGTAAAAAAAAAAAAGAAAAGCCAACTTGATTATATTTCAGTGTGATAATCGCTAAGTCTAGCTGAAACTCCAGCTATACTATAACCCTACATCTTAAAGAACTCTTAAATTGATTAAAAAGTTGTCTTTCTGATGTTGATGTATTCTTGTTAAAACAGGAAGGGGGTGGACAGGTGCCCATCTAACAATTTTAGGTCGTAAGAACATTTCCGTATTGTCATTAAAACACACAGTAAAAAATGTTATTTTGAATATTCTGGAAACAATCAAAACGTTCTTTGTATTATTTGTATTACCAACATTATTGCTTGGTTATAGGAACCATTATGTTTTATTCTGGAACATTTTTAAAATGTTCCACTAACAATCTAGGAATAATGTTTTTGATATTTATGATATATAACTAACGTTTTTGATAACTTTGAAAGAACTTTTAGAGAACATTAGGCAACGTTCTAAGAACATTCCCTGTTACCAGGGGGCAGGGCATATCCAATAATATATCCCACATTAAATGCAATTTGCTACTTACTATTGCTAGTCAGAAGCATTTGGGGAGGGCATATTGTCATAGCAATTTATTGATCAAAATGAGCAAATGGATTATCAGTATTGCTGGTCTATTTTGCCCCAACAGAGAAACACTGATATACACAAATGTACACTTTAACTTAAACATGTTACCTGCCTACATACTGGTCGCCTCATAACTTACTCTTAAGTACAAAACTTTAAATGTATTGGGTTCGGCCAAAGTTCACAGAGCCCCTCGAACCCACAACACAAATCACAAACACACATTTAATTAATCTGCCATGAATGTATCCACGTACCCTATCCTTCAAAGCTGGGTTATTATTTAGTATCTGCGCTATGGTTAAATTAAGAAGAGAAACAGACGCAGCTTGCTTGCATTTTAATTATCCCCCTCTGCCGGCAAAATAAACTCACTTCTCATCCTCTGCCAAGTGGTCCACCACCTACAGGAACGCAGCAATGCTTCAGTTCTGAAGAGAGCTACTCAGATAAGCTCCAGCTCCCAGAATGCCACTGCAAATGTGACCTGCAGATGGGCTAGCCGCAGCCGATGGTCTCCAGTGACAGCCGTGATGCTGTTGGGTAGCAAAACGCGTTGAAAACCTCCGAGGATGAATTAAAGCAGTGGAAGAGTTCAATCTGATCACCCAAACGAGGGTCCTGAGGCTTTTTCTGTAATATTAAAATGTACTGTAGCATAGCAATACGTGCATAGCATAGCATGATTTAATGTTGGAGTATGCAAGTAAAGACATCACATAGAAAATGAGATGAACTATGTTCAGATTTAGCTCATAGTTCCAAACCCAAATTGTGAAATGCTTTTCACAAAACTTAGTTTGGTTTTGTACTCTTGCTGTCTGTCAATTTCATCAATTTTTAAAATCTATTTTCATTTAATCTCCAAAATTTTAATATAAACACCTAAAACAAAATTGATATTTTATTGAAACATAACTGAGATCTCAATCAATTTTCCTGAGCTATGAAAAAGCAATCTGTAGGCAAAAGTTATTTCTTTTACAGTCCCACTATAAGAACTTCCATGGCTACCCAGGAACATCTGCACTTTTGTTCAGCTTTAATAAAAAAGTCTATGTTGTCACCTTGTTTGGGTCTTTTCTTCTTTTTCTAATAAGTTATCATTTGTAACCCAGCCGCCTCCGTGAGCCGTGAGCTCTTGCACAAACATGTGCCTCACCGTGTCAGAGCTTTCCAGGACAAAGGCAGAACTAGAAGGATCAGCAGAGGTCGGGCCTGAGTGCTTGTCTTGTTCTCCTTCTGTTTTAAGCTTATTCACAAGCATTCTAATCAGCTTAAGACCTCAGACCTCTGAGAACTCGGCATCACCATTCACACAAGCCGAACGCTCTCGGTTCCGCCTGGTTTGATTGAAGCATAAATCCGCGAAAGCGTGTATGTGCGTACAAGTGTCGGAGAGTATCTCTTATTTGCTCTCCAGGTTGTCAGGTGTCATGTTAAGTTACACGGCTGGTCTGAATGTCTCTCTCCAGTACTTTTAAGAGCGTGGGGTGTCGGTGGCAGTTTAATTGATGGCTAAGAGGAGTTACAAGGGGATGAGAGTCAAAGAGGGTAAATTACACTCTGATTTAGAGCACTGCAGACTGATCTCCAAGTGCCAAGAGTAACGGTGCTTGCATGGGTCCCTGGGCACTAAAAATCCAATTATTGACACCCTGTCCATGACGAACTATGACCATAAGCGCAATCTACTCATAAGAGTTTATTACTGTCTGTGCTGATGTTTCCATTGTGGTGAATACACTGTGGCCTTTGCATGAAAACATTATGCTGTTTCATACCAGATTGTGTGTTTTTGGTCTAAAAACACAATTCAGTTTAAGAGTACTTACCATGTCCCTTTTATTACAAACATTTTATACTGGCCAAAGGTGGTTTGCTTTGCGTTGGAAGCAATCCTTTGGCTTTTGTCTGTTTATAACTTTTGTTGCTATTGTTGTCAGGAAAAAAGGCATTTGCAGAATAGTTGGTTGCATTATTCAATCACATTCAGTTGTAACCTTGACTGAGAACACACATTTTCTCATTTCCTCTTTTTCTTTCCACTATCAGTTATATCAGGGCAAGAAGCAACCTATCATGTCACAGATAAGATAACAGACTGGCTCTTTCAGAAACATTTGTAAGCACTAGTCAGATGCTCCTTTGGCTCTTTACCCTGCTGGAGAAGCCAACTTATGCTGATGCTTATGTTTTGAAGAATGGTAGGTTGGTTAATAGCTAGCCCAAGCTGGTCAATAACTAGACTAACCTGCCATTTGTCAAAGGCACTATGTTTCAGAAAGCTGGTTTGCTGCTAATCCAAGCTAGAAATTGTTCTCCATGTTCAAAAATATAGCTTCCAGCAAGATCTTTTAGCAGGATAGAACTCATTTATTCATTTACACTCTTTTGTCATTGTGTCTACACATATTCTTATGTAGGCAGACTGAGTATTCAAATCTTCAGCCTGTTCAGCATTTACGGCATTGTTCCACTGACAGCGCGCCCTTAAACTGCAGCAAGACTCTCCAGCCACACACACACATCAGGATACGACCATGGAATTCTAAGATGCATGTCCGAGACAGGAAGCAGCAGTACGGCATGACAACTGCAGGCCCGGCGCTTGACGTGATGTCAGCTACAGTGACAGGAGGGTTTCAGGCCGAGCTCAGCCCCTGACAAGATCTGTCTTTAGGGGAAAAGCCGCCTCTGTCCAGGCGGTCCGGCAGGCTGACCTCTGCGCCCTTGTGCATGTTGTTTACCTTCAGAAGTTGGCACGCGGACAAACACGAGGTTTTGACTGGCTGGCCAGGGCTGGAGGCTGAAATTGACATGGAAGAATGGGGTTGGAACACCTTTAGCCTGCGGGTCCCCCAGGGTCTGCCAAAAACGGAGGAGAGAAGTGCACACCTACTGACCACAGGATCAGGTGAGACTTAATTCTGTGCTGCATTTGTTAAAAATATAACATATATTTGTCTAACACTGAGATGCATTGAGGTGTACTTTGTCACTAATTTAACCCCCTCAATAATCAAAGCTGGCTCAATTACTATTGAGTTTTTTATTCAATGTTATAAAATTACACAAACAATTTCATATTGTGCTTGACAGAAAAAGTAATGCAAATGATTAACTGCAGGGTATTATAATATAAGGTTAAAAAATAGATTTAACAGGCCAATTAATGTCCTTTTACAGTAAAATACTGTACATTTATGCTACATTTTATGTTTTTTAGTTTATGTTTACATCATGTTTTAGTGACTTATATTTGACTGCGAATAAATATGAAAAAAATGTAACTGCCTCTATATTTCACTCAGTGAACTTCTAGCAACCACTGTTTGTTCTACCGTAACTCTGTATATACAGTACAAATTGCCTATGGCTTGATATTGAGCATGGTTATCTTTACAGTTAAAATACATTTGCCCTGTCACTAGTAAAGTTAATAGACGATGGACAGCAATTATACACAAACCCACGTAATTTTTTCAGGTTTATGATCCATGGTTTAGATTCTCACGAGGAACATTACCACGTAAATTGTTATGCAAAGTTATTCAATAGACGCATAATTATGCAAAGTTATTTTAAATGACAGTCAAGTCTGTTGCCTCACATTCATTGTTTTGCAAATGCGACTGATGATTTTGTTATCTGTCTCTTACTTAGCAACACCTGTTTAGTGTAATTACAACAAACTTTGACATGGGGTTTTGACTGTGGCAGTCTTAAAACTCAAAACTGTATAATGATGCTGTAATGGCTGCCCAGAAATGATTTTCCAAATGCGCATTTTCAAGTTTCGACAACGTTCTTGCTTCATAGAGCAAAAGAATGAGCTGTACAATAATTCACACAGCTTTGCTCTGGCTAGTTTAATGATTAAGTGTTTCTTTTACCCGAGGCAGCGATCCACACAGAAAAGCCTTCACAGACAATGAGTCAGATTGAAGTTGCTGGTTTATGTTGTTTTTTTTAAAGTAAATCTATTGTGGTTCACACTTTTAGTACCTGTGATGTTGATTTACTCAGTCATTTATGGAACATCAGTGGTACGTGCCAAAAAAATAAAAATATCCCAACCTTTTTAACCAATCCAGAACCTCCTACTAAAGAAATGGCATCTAAGCTTCCTGCAGTGCATTCTGGCACATAGTAAACTGCTATTCTAAAGGCAAATAAATAAATGTTAAATATAGTGCAAAAGAATATAACAACAAAATATTCCACAGGGAATAGATTGAATGGTGGGCATTACTTACAAAAATGAAACCAGACCAAATGTAAGTTGTTTAAAACAATTTTTAAATAAGATACATACATTAAGCAAGGAAATAGGGGCTAGTTTTGATTTTCCATTGACTCTAAATCAGAGAACTCCAACACAACATCTGCATATACTTGAAATTGCCACATGGCTAGTAATCTAAAGTTTAAAAAACTCAGCCTGATTTTTTCATGTCAATTCATTATTAATTATTTCAATATATAATCAGATATAGATATGCCTGATGTCCTTTTAATAAACTGGTCCATTGCTGAAATACACTATTTAATGAGGTTTTTAAAAGGATACTCCAACCCAAAAGAACAGCATTTTAGCATGCAACCCCATGAGCTGGTCTTGGTCTTCTTAAATACAGCAGTCTACAAATGTTGTCAAATCGTGAAACAGCATCTTTGAGAAAACATTAAGTGACAACTCTTTAAACCTTTCTGAGAGCAACAGTGCAAAAGAACAGAAATAAAAAGAAGTTTGATAATCCCACAGGCTAAACTGTAATGTACGTTAAATCCGACCTAATGGCTCAAGCCCGGCTCTCCAAGGGTCAAAGTCAATACCCTATTACATGGATTAAAGGAGACCCTACCTCTCACATACGACTCTTCACCAGCCAACAAATAGCTTCTGATTTTTATTCATTGGTTTCTATCACAGGGAGATAGTTGGTAAAGAACGTGTCAGAATCAATCTAGAGTCAGACACAGAGACCCCAACGCATGCCAGTCCCATGCTCTTCACTTTAACACCAAACCCCTTCACACAAGCCCAGACAGAAAGACACAAAGACAGGCAGTGAAAATTAAAGTGAGAAAAGATTCAGCTTTCTGTCTTGTGCAACCGATGGCAAACAATCAACGGTACCAGGAAGATCACACAGTTCGTATAACATTGCAGAGAGCTATGTTTTTTGCTGTTTTAAGTGCATTTTTTCTTTTACTCTTTAAGGTTTAGGAGTCCTGTAAATGTAATGCTTGAAAGACCATCTTAGACCAATGTGACTTTACATTCCGGTCCAGACCTGTTTACGCTGGTTTTCTGCAGGTCTGACTGGTAGGACAGGGTAGCCATGTTGTTCACCAACCAAAAATGTTTGTCAACTATTGAAGCCAGCTGACTAAGTTAAGTGAGTTAAGGAGTCTGGTAGAAACCAGCCTCAAAAATACAACATGCTGT
>JAZGTK010017954.1:0-12055 GCA_036877625.1 Ambastaia sidthimunki
CTTAATCGATTACTTTTATTGTTTTCATATGTTTTGGCTTTTTGAGGCTATAAACTATAATTGCTCGAAAAGAACTGCGTAAAGATTTAACTGTTGATTTTGTTGTTCATGGCTAAAATTAAAGTATGCCAGTTTGGAATGACATGAGGGAGAGTAAATACTGACAGGACTTTTAATTTTTTGATTGAACTATTCCCTTAAATGACAGCACGTTAATTAATGGCAGTTTAATTAAGTGGAAAATAAACAACATTGCAATACATAAATAATGTTTCATGTTTGCTCATTAGCATAAATTATATCGTCAAGATTCTGCCCCATTTAACACTTTTCACTGGAAAGCAAACAGTTTTAAATGCCTACAATAAAACATTCCCAATGCCCAAAGGTCTAATTCTACCATAAACCCAGCACTGTTTCTTCAAGATCTGTGTCAGATTTAGTGGGCTATCGTTGCTGTATTTTTCTGACCTCCTACCCAACAATGTATTTTTATATCAATATGCATATGGGTGTAATGATGTTGAATAAACAGCAAGTGTAACACCCCCCACCCTGTTTGCTGTGACTGATTTATGCTTTTCCATGGCGTTTGGTCTTAATTGTGCAGTCACGCATGTGTGTGAGTCAGATGCTGTCTGATGGATGGCTGAATGAGAGACTGCACAGCGTCTTGCTCTCCTCTCCACTGAGGGAGATCTGGCGTAGCAACATGTGGCAGGTGGTGAAAGAGGGATGAGGGCATGGAGAAAGGAAAGCCGGAAGGAAGAGTACATCAGCAACAGATACATCAATTATACCACCATGTTTGAGATGTGTTAGTGAAAATCTTATGGAAGGTTGGGAAACAGAAAGACATTTATTGTCTTATAATTGTATTGTATACTATTCTTTTGAGCAATTCTGGTTTGTGTGTTCAATTTAAAGGGTATTAGTGCAGACCCTATTGTTTTTTTAAGAATTATTGAACCTTAGGACAGTTATTTTAGGGCAAACATAACAATAGAAATTTAGGAAGGATTAAATTCTGTTTAATGTTTGAGGTTAGTTTATTTGGTTGGTGTAAAAGAGTTTTTTTCTGAACTTTGGTGTGCACCAGCAAACTGCATTAGAGTTCAAGTTAAATGTCATCATTGTGTACGTTGGCTCAAAATGGAGGCCCACAGTCTTGACTTTTTTAAAACCCCTGCTATATACTATCTGTACTATATACTGAAAACCCATCAAAAGATGGAAACTAAAGATGCAGATGTACTGGACCGGCTGTGCACTGTGAAGACCTGCAGGGGAGGTTGTGGATTTAAAGAGCAATATACATCCAATAGATTTAAAAAAAAAAAAAATTATTTATTTTCTCTGTACTGAACTGTACAGTATCTCCATAAGTCCATAAAGGCTAAAGCTGGGCTTTAGTCGGTGTGTCCAGAAATAATGTATGAGATGAGTCTGAGCAGAAGGTTAGATTTCACCTTTCCACCCATGGCCTTCCATCAGCACAGTTTTGCCCCAGACAGATGAGTTGTCTCTTAGGTACGCAGCACAGGGGACGACCCTGCATGAAGCCAAAGCCACATGTTAATGCGGATGTAATCCACATCTTTCTACGGAATGATCCCTGTGAATCACAGCCAACACTGCCATGCCTGCAAGCATTCTCCCTATAACACTGTCTAGTAACTGAAACGCCAGCCAAGCCAATTGAGTTTGTATGAGCATGTGTTTGTGTGTAAATCTGTGTGTGTGCAGTTTAAAAGGGCTTCATGTATAGTGTATTTAACAAGTATCTTTGCTTAGA
The DNA here is from genome assembly GCA_036877625.1 of Ambastaia sidthimunki. NCBI lineage: Eukaryota > Metazoa > Chordata > Actinopteri > Cypriniformes > Botiidae > Ambastaia > Ambastaia sidthimunki. The sequence continues at coordinate 1,796 of JAZGTK010017954.1, forward strand.
TGAGTTTTCATGGCATATCAACATATTTATGTGCTTACACAGCAAAAGCTCATGGCAGTACATAACAATGTTAAGTTGTAGTGAATTGGTGGCTAAATTCATACGTTTTCGTACGTTCTTCTTTTTCCCAGTGATGGTTAGGTTTAGGGGTGGACCTTCATGCTTGTTTTTGTTCCCTGTAACATTACGTTGGCATACGAAATATGTACATATGTGTTCAATACATTTAGTACCAGTGCAAGAGTGTATTGATTTTTGTACTTATATACACTATATAAGATTTTTAGACTTACATACTTATATACACAACATACTTATATAGTGTGCAAATATAAACATGTACATACAGAAAATACAATATAATAAAATCATTACTTTCTATTTTAATAACTATTCTCTGTGTACTGTAAGCACATGTCTTTTCTTAATCATAAAATTAAGAAATATTTACTCTGCTATCCATCAGTGCTGAACATAAAACAGCTATAATATAAACAAAAATAAATAAATGCATGAAGATTAAGTTTATGAACCCAATAGTGTTTTCATTCTAGGAAACACACATGCAAATGTATGTGCATTTAAAGTGCTTATATTTATAACGTGGCTAATTTAAGAGAACATGTTAGCAAGGAACATTAGCAGTCTGTGAACCTCAGAGGCGCGGTGAGTTAGCATTTAGCGGCTCTTTAATCTGATGACACCGCAGCTCTCTGGAAAATGGGCATGTGATATACGGAATTTAAAAGAGCCATTTACTCTGGGCTGAATAACCTGCGATGATTGCTACAGATACTGCCAGTCAAGTACAGTCACCATTAGAAGTAAATAACTGATAATGCTGCAGTCAGCAGCCTTTTTATCCTGCTGCCCAATTACAAATGATTCAGAAAAGCAGCCGAGCGCATGAATATAAGGACGAGTGGGGCTAGTTGTCACAAATGGTAGCTGTCACAAGGGCTTCTGTCAGAGTCAAAAGTGTAGTTATGAATGCTTGAAAAGGCTTATGAAACGTTTGTTTTCCTGGTTTTATACCTTGGCTGTAAAGTCTTAGTTCAAAACTAATTGACTTAATTAAATTAGATTCTTAAATTCTCATAAAATTATTCTAAGGTCATTATTTTGTAATAGCTGTTGAAAAAATATATTCAAATAATGGTCAAAGTAGATTTTAACTGTGTTTATAGAACAAGAATTTTAATAAGATCTGGTTGATTTAAGTTTTTCACATTTATATTGTATGTAAGGGCATGTTGTTTCTTGTTAAATGTTGTCATTAAAATAATTTGTTTTTATAATTTCTGTTGGCCTAAACAAAGGCTTAATATTTTTGTGCTTTTTTTATCTTATTTTATCTTTTACACCTAATGTACACTTTGTGAATGATTTAGTGCTTTATAATTGTTACTGTTTTGCAGTAAAGCATTTTAGTAGCCTATAATAGACTATTTAATAGATTTCCATTATGACAACTGACCCCATATAGTGTGACAACAGGCAATAATGATGGAACTGTTCAATAGCCGAGGCTATAGAGTATGAGCCTATGTAGAAACTGACTTTCAAAGAGAAGTCTTCCCTGTGAAATATTCACTGGAGTAAAAAGTGTGACAACTAGCCCCCTATATGTGCATGATCTTAGAGCAAATCTGAATTTTCTCTTCTCAAGCAGAAGTGTGGGAACTTTTCCAGATTCATTTTTACAGGTCACAACAAACATTTAGAGCTACCGTGTGCTCAAACCATACCCAGCATCCTCAGTGTGGAATCACACCTTTTTCTGTAAAGTGGTGGGTGATTCGGCAGTTAGTGTGTTTCAGAATGCAGAGCAGGTGGCCAGTGATAACCTCTGCCTATCTCTGTAGATAGCAGAGCAATCTGGAATGAAATCTACTGATGGTCGGCTCCACCTGCCAATCAACGACCTCTCATTCTCACACACTTTTGTGTTACTGGGTGAAAGGTTATGTGAAAGACATTGCTGCAGTGCATTATGGGTAAAACAGTAATATTTGTCCACTTTATGGTTTTAATCATCCTTTTCTCCTTTTTCTCTCTTTCCATCTCTCAATGGATGTTCACCTTATGCTGGGACTTTTTAACAGGTATGTGTTTTACATTTAACCATTTAAGGAAGTCTTCTTAAGATGTTCAAAACCTGGTCTGTGAGGAACAGACCAAAAAAGTCAACATTCATTGTAATTCTTTTCTATTCTACGTATTTTAAATCCTGCATCAGATTCTGCTTTGACACATGAAAACAATGCAATGTAGCTTTTGCTTACAGTGACAATGAACTTGGTGCAACCCGTTTTGAATCCAAGCACAAAATACTTTTACAGTTTTGGCATGAAATAACAGCTTTCTCAGTGAATAACAACCTACACCTCAGTTTGTTTCTCACACAAAGCTATTTAACTTGTTATATTGTGCATTTTAACATTTGTAATTGTCCAGCAGTCCATAACTGTTCAAACCATTGCAAAAAAAAAATGAACTTAACAGCCCATAAGGCTTGGCAATAGGCCTCTTCACATAACTGAAAAGCTAAATGTAAAAATGTACAATAGAAGCTAATAAAACGGCTCCTTAAAATGTGTCCTTTCAGTGCTGCTGTCATATTTCAATTTAAAACACAATGCAAAGCAATATTAGGTTCCAATGAGGCATAATAGAGAACAGAACCTGAGGTTACAATCAAATTCCAAACACCAACCATGATGGAAAGTTTGAACAAGCAGCCATTATTTACCAAATAATACAAAGACGTTCACCATTATGAATATTTGTCCTAGTATTTCTATACCACTGTGGTAATGTACTATAAAGGTTGCACTTTAGAAAGACCTTAATTAAAATGGATGCCTTAGGCATTGTAAGTGAGCTGTAATATATCATATATCATTGTGTCGGAGATGCAAGGACACAGATCATTGGCTATTGAGAATGAAGTCAAGTGATTGGGTAAAATGTTTCATTTTTGCACAGCACAGTTAGTTGCCAGCACTGAAATGATGGTTATATAAATAGATACTGAACCTAATTCAATTGTTTGTCGCTTTTTAAGATTTTTAAAGTTCCTTAAAATCAAAGATATTGTTGCTGTTTGTAATAATGCTTTTGATAAATCAAGCATCACTTTTACTGTTTATACTTTGGGTTAGGCATTAAAAAATAATGTTAGTTAAAAAAAACTATGATAATCTGATGTACTTTTTTGCTGGCAGAACAAATTCCTATGGACTCAAGTCATATTTTTGGGGTGGGTTCTTTTTGGGTATTTGGTCGTAAGTAAATGCCTAGCAACTACCCAGAACACACAAAAATGCCCTAGCCAAAATGTTTAATATTATACTGTACTTACAAGAAACTTGTAAGAAATAGTATAATACTCTTTATTTCAACATACTCAAACTTCAGAGATTTTTCCAAGGAAAGATGCTGGGTTTTTGAAAGAAAAAATGCTGTCATGGTCTGAAGCAATAAGAAAATTTGACTGACAGCTGGATCACACAGTATTGATTGAATCTCGCGCCCAGTTCGTATATCTGCCTCTGTATGTTTTAGTTGAGCTTTGTTTGTTTGGTTTCATTTGGAAATTCCCTTTGGTTATTACATCCTGTGGAGCCCAAGTTATTGCCTGGTTTCAGCAAGATTGACATTCCAATCATCATAGCTAATCCTGTCTGTAGATGTCAGTCCATCAATTTGAACAAATAATTTAAAGGAACAGTTCAGAAAAAGTTGTCAATTTGGGGCTTGGTAGCCCTTGTCCACCATCACATTTGTTATATGGAAAAGAGCAGCCAGGATGTTTTTGTTAAAAATCACCTTTGTGTTTTACACACAAAAAAATAATAAAATTATACAAGTTGAGCATAAGTGAATAATGACAGAATTTTTACTATCCTTGAACAGTAGGTTTAAGATATGTATTTATATAGATGTGTTTTGTTATACAGTTGTACATAATCTCTGCTTTTGCATGTACGAGCACCTCAGTGATTTTATTATTATCATCACTATTACTAATTGAATATCATTCCTCAACATGGTCCATTAAATAAGTTGCTTTCAGGCATATTAGCAGGAAGCTATAAAATGCATCTATACAACTTGCATATGAAGTTTCTGCCATTTCACAATCAGAATTCCTGTTGACTTCAGTTGGCTTTATTTTCCCTCAGTATTGATGAGTCATTGTCCAAAGCCTTCGTAAATTTCCGTTAAATAAGAGGAAAAGAGAGGGAGACAGAGTTTGGCTGAAACTCGGAGAGCGGCCGCTATTAGCTGTTAATTCTAAAACAAATTATGCAATTAGCTTCCCCATTACAATGTAGGCCATGCAAGAGGTCGACACAACCTTCACTTGATCTACTCCTGAGTCAAGATGAGAAAAAAGACCCATTATGTTCATAAATGTTAGCTTTCAGTACGGCAGGTTTTTATAACATTATACCGACTGCCTTTTATTTATAGGATTTTCCATAATGAAGTTTCACTGGTATTGGTGTCTTAAACAAAGAGATGAATTGTCTGCTCGTTGGAGATAATATTGTCAGGAGAGCTAGTCTGTGAATTTCTTCAGTCAGCCCCCGAGAAGAGAGGTGGGGATTTCAAGGTGTTTATGAAAACATTATTCTCAATAAACAGTGTATTAATTACAAAATATACACTATTAGCTGAGTGAAAACTCATTGTCTTCAATTATGTCATCCTGTTATTTGTTCATGTGATTTAATTTCTGAGCAATGAAGTCTGTGAGTGTTTTAATGTTTTCATTTCCTGGATTCAATGGTGTGTTTGCTCATCCTCATGTAAAACGCAGACGAAAAAGCTATGTTGTAATTATAGCTTTGTTCCAAAACCTAGTGTGCTGCCTTGCTGTTTACTAAACTACATATGTGAATCAGAAGACTCTTCATCAACTGCAGCTCTCTTAATGTTCAAACAGCAGTACTCACAAGAGATTAACTAGGTTGCAGTTAATTCAATTAAAGTGTGCTGTTAGCATGTTGCTAAACTAATAACTTATTATTTATTTTAATAAGCACAAATATATTTTCTATATATGTAGTTAAATAGCCCATATTTGAATTGAGCTATTTTAGGTAATACTTAGCAGTACAGAATAATAGAAATAATCGACTTCTTCCATCATCATTCATTCTTTAGGTTTGCCTTATGTACCATAGATATGATAATGATTTTTGAATCAGAGTATTAAACGTTGAGATGGTAACTAGATGCCACTAACTCAATTAAACATGCAAAATTATGAATCTGTTCAACAACTACATAGCACTACAGTTAACATGTTTAATGTTGCATTATGCATTGTTTTGTGCATACTACTTTTAAATAGCAGGCACTTCACATTACATTGTAAGCTAGTATTCCATTCCAAACATGTCATTTCTTTTATTTATAAAGCACAAATAAACACAACAATAGATAATCATTGTGCTGTACAAATAAAGAGTCAAAAATACATGAGGAAGAAACACACAAAAAGGCATAATAAAAAGCATAATTAAGATAATTTTAATGCCTGGGCAAGGAGATATGACTTTATATTTAAACTCATGTAGAGAGGTTACTGTTCCAAAGTTCCAAAAACTGCAAGCACAAGTTTAAGATTAAAAGTAAGAGTTAAAAGTTACAAACCGCAGGTAAAATTCTGGCTGCAGCAATTTGAACCTTTTGAAGCCATGTCATAGAAGACTGGGATGTGTGTGTGTGTGTGTGTTCTCTGGAACTGAACCCAGAACTATGCTGTTGCAAGCACGATGCTCTACAGTTTTGACACACTTTGGTACAAAAAAGTTTGTAAAACTATCTCAAAGATATTTTTAAAAGACCATTTTAGAACCAGGGATAAGTTATTCTGTTCTAGTGACTCAAACAATGCTTCCATAAGGATTACTGTGTAAAGGTCCGTCTGATAGGGTTTAAGCCAACATGGCTGGAGTAATGGGATGGGATGCTATCTGTCCCCACCAGAGAGGTAAATACTGTTCTTATCTTGAAATGTTTAGCCACATGTTTAAATCAATGCCAAAAGGGCAGGGATTAAATAAACAAACATGAACACACACATACAGATCTCCTATTGGCGTCTGATGCAAAAAACTCAGAGTTGAGCGGTAATATGCGCTCTCTGCCAATGTCAGGTCTCAGGGTGTATGAAGTTATGGTTTAGTGATTAGGTCTAACTGCTGTCTAGGCTAAGCTGAGCTGTCAGACTGAGGGGTGAGTTTAGTAAAAAAATGTAGCTTCAGAAAAGTGTTCAGTTTTGAAAATCAAATTCATGGCAAACACTGCTGACTTTATTGATCTAATACTGTACAGGAATGGGTTTAATGAGTTTAATGATCATCATTTTGTCAAGAAAGACACTTTCCTGCATAAGACAGAAAAAATAAGTACCTTTGTAAAAATGAACACTGAAATGTCTGTAAAATCTAGTCTTATATAATGTTTTTAATGTTGCTTTTCAGTAGAGAATTATATAATAAATAATTTTGCATGTCTTTCTCTTGAATAATGGAGTAATGTCATTTACCAGTAGTGGGTACCTGCTGAAGGGAACCATCAGTCCTTAACCCCACCACTATCCTTACAATAAGAGACAAAATATTGCTTGCTTCCCTTACCTCTAAGCTGATTGGTTGAAAGAAATGTTTCAAAAAATCAAAATGCCTCACATTAAAAAAACAACTTGTAATATACATAAGTGTTTATGTATTTAAAATTTAAGATTAGAATAAATTGTTAGTCTTTAATAAACCACTATTTCCACAATTACCCATATTTTGCCTCTTTTCTTATGGCCACATGATTAAACAAAGCTCTTTCTAAGACACACAGCGTATGAATAGCGGAAGTAATGGTACTGACCTCTCATCGTATTGTTTTGGGTGATAAAATGCCGCCTGATAAATGAGACCTAGTAATTGGATTATGATAAAAAGGTTTTCAGATTGCGCAATGAATGGCTATTTGAAATTGCATTAACATTCTTGACGAGAGGGGAAGGTAATGGTGAAAGCCCTGTCTATTCATGCCATTGTTCCAGCCCCTGAGTCAAAGGCTATGTGTTAAAAGGAGACTTTCCTTGCTTATTGCTAATGTAATTATCTGTGTGACCAGCGCACACATGAATTATGTAAAAGAGGCAGAATTTCCTAAAAGCAGTTTTAGTGGCCTTTCGGAAAGGATGGAGAACATTACTGCAGAGTCCTTTAGCACCGGCGACTTCTTTGTACCTCATTATTGTTGCATAAAGGCTTTAGTTTGGATCTTATTCCTCATGTGATAGCCTTTTTTTGACCCTTACAAATTTAGAATTTTTATTAGGTCAGCAATGAAATGTCTTGCATGTCTAAATCATTTTTAAATTGTGACACAGCCAGGGTAATACAAGGATATTTTTAAATAATACAAACCTTTTTCTTGAGGAGCCATGTGTGTATGAAAGCAAACGCAATCTTTATATCACATGAAAACACGTGCGAGCTGAAATTATAGCCTGAAACAAAAAATTCTGTAATCACTAGGGTGAACTGGTCTACATTAACAAAAAACATAAAAAAATAATATTTAAAATGAGAGATATTCAGTGAGAGCAGTAAGCAAACGACATGACCAGAGTCTAGCTTTTCTGTAGCTAGCTTGGTGCTAGAAATGTCAAAGTTGTGGGTTTGATTCCCAGGAAATGCATATACTTATAAATCATATAGCATAAATGCACTTTAATTTGCTTTGGATAAAAGCATCTGCCAAATGTCTTTGTAGGTAAATTTAACGTTTGGTATTTCCTAATGCAAAAGCGCAGGCGTGCCTAACCTATTTACGTGTGGTGCTATTTGTATAATTATTCTCAGTAAATCACCCGCAATAGGCCGACAAAGTGCACACACAATTTGCTACAATCACAAATCGTACAAGCAATTGCACAAGCAAATTAGTGGCCTTGATTTAGGATCTTGGTAAATTAGTGCATTAAGGGTTTTGTAGTGTGTCTCACTGGAATAATCATTGATGATGTACATTTACATCAAGCTCTTTATTAAATCTTCCCTTCAGCTGAGATAGGACCAGCAGAAGGGGTGTTGTTTTGTTTTTGATATTTGCATTATTTACTTGATTTTTGATTACCTATTTGTTGAAACAGCGCAGATGTTTCACCCACCTCCTATATCTCCAAAAGCCTGAGCAGATGATGTGCTTCCTCAGGCTTGTTTTTTCTGCTTTATACAGCTGGAGAGGGGAGGAGCCAGACAGACTGGGAGATGCAGTGGAAACGGTTTCTGTTCATGTAATTAGCCGGGTTTATATTTAAACATATTTGCCTCATTGGTCATTTAGAGATTGGAATTTAGCCGGTTTCCATGGCTTTATATATTATAGATTTTTATTAAGCAAATTCCCTGATTGTCTGTTTATGCTGTTCGCATTCTAGTCAAATTTGAAGGCCTTGGGGCAGCTGTGGTCTACTGGTTAAGGAGTTGAACTTGTAATCAGTAGGTTGCTGGTTTGATTCCAGCGTCACCAGGTAGCAACTGAATTGCCCTTGAGCAAGGCAGCTAACCGCCGATTGCTCCCCAGTGGTGTAGTGATAGCTGCCCACTGCTCCGGTTGTGTGTGTGTGTGTGTTCATGACTTGCAGTGTGTGTTCACTGCTCACGAAGGATGGGTTAAATGCAGAGGTCACATTTCGGTTATGGGTAACCATGTATCATTTTCAGACAAGACTATCCTATAATTCACTGCAACAAGATCAGTGAAAAACACTGTATGTGATTGCAGTCTATGAACTGCACTGTTGGGCTCATCTACTTAAATTAATGTAATGGTAGGTAAGAGGTGAGATTTAAACAGTTTAAACTTGTTCTACTAATTTCCCCGTTAGCAATGTTAACCGTGTTTTCCTCTAGACTGACAACTAGCAGTCCAGCATTTGGAAAGGCACCTGTAAATTGCCTATGGTTGTCTACCAATAGTACACACTTTATTGGCTTGTTACTGGAGATGGACTGCCAGAGTCAGAGGTTGCAAATCAACCCTTAGTTTCCTTTACAGCTGTTAGCTTTCAGTGTAAGCTTTGGGAAAAACTAGTTTAGGTGTTGCTTGTTTGGTGGATTTCACTAGTGTTCTGCATATTCTGTGCCTTTTTCCAGTGTCTTCCGATGTTAGCCTTCACAGTGCCTGCGTTCCATCTGATCCTGCCATTAACGCGTTGACCTGAGTGGATAAATAATCACCTGGTGCCAATTATGCTAACACACTGGCGGTTAATATTCACTCCTCTGCGTCTCTGCATGTTGCTACCGATAAACGCCATGTTTGTTTAGCGTCTCTGTACATTTGCACCTCTGTCACCTTCCTCCCCCTGCTGCGGAGCTCATAGTAGCGCTTGGCATCTAGCTATGAGCTTCTTTCTACCCGAAAGTCTCGTCTAACAAGCATATGCTCCGCTGTCATTGGGGAGAACCAGAGACTGGAAGGAAGTGAGAAAGAGAGCTGTAACATGTTGTTAACAATTATTCAGTGAATTATCCTGAATCTCATTAGACTCAAGCTGCACCTTTTAACCTTGTTAGCTGTGCTAGAATGAACACTGGCCCCAGAATGCATGTTGGGTAATTAAAGGTGGATCAGATGTCAGCTAGGCCAAAATGTCTGAGCTGCAAAGGCAATTGAAATCTAGATTATGCAATGTAGTCAACGACAGCGTTGCGACATCGGCAAACGGAATAAAATGATGCTATTTTTGGGGTGATTTTGTTGGATGAGGGACTGCTTCACTGAGGCTGTTCAAACATGCAGTAGAAACAGGCTTATCTGTGCAAAGTTTAATGAGGAGTGGTGTGGTGTTGGTTAATAAGACACAACAAAAGCCTTGTCATTCATATCAGCTAGCGCACATGCCATGGAAGAGCTGCAGGCATTGCCAGGCATGCTGGGAAACACTGATATGATTCCCGTCTCTCGAAAAGCATCTTCAGTGTGCCTAATTACTTTTCCACTACTGTAGCTCTGCTAGTGTATGATGGAATCCGTCATGTTCTTGATGATGATAGCCATGATATGAAATTCAAGCATTTAAAGCAACATTGTTAGGATTATGTGTGGGGGATGTGTAAAGGAACAGCTGTATGTAGAAGCATTTGCAGTTATATTTTATTATAGTATGTTTAGTATGTTTACATTTTTCAGCACAATAAGAAACATTTACAAATTGTTAAAAACAATTTA
>JAZGTK010017955.1:0-12055 GCA_036877625.1 Ambastaia sidthimunki
CTGCTTGCCTACGCTGGATTACCCCAACCCCAAAGACTCCTTACCTTGTCTTACATGTTGTAAAATTGTCCTGATTATGTGCTTCTGTTGCTGAGGTGTTTTTATTTCCTGTTCCCACACTTTGCTCCTCAAGAGCATGGTCTGGGGATGGCTTTTTTTTTCGCCTCACCTTTCCTCATGTGATGCTGTAATTCTTTAAATCCCTGTCTTCCCGTCCTGTCTACCCCYCTCTTGTTAAATCATGTATGTTTGTATTATGTGTGGATGGGTTGATGGCTAATTTCACTGGTACTTGTGACTAGTGACAATAAAGGCACTACTACTACTACTACTACTACTACATGCCTTGTCACTGCATGCATACTGCTGTAAACTGCAGAGTGAAAGAGTTTCACCTTTGTTATGCCCTGTGATAGCATTACAAACCTACATTAAATGCACAATTCAAATCAGAAGAACAGATCAATTGGTCTGCTTTAAGATAAGAAAGCCAACCTCTGTCAAAGAACTTTCTCATTGGATGGTTGATACGATATGGCAGGCTTAGGAGGGTGTGAGATTGCCTACTCTCTCCTGCTTTCACACATATTTGACACGCAGTGTTTCCATTCATGGGTGAGATTTGTGCAGCAGCATTGTGGGCTTGTTCATCTACCTTTACACAGCACTAAATACAGTATGTTTCCGTATGTATTACCTAGCAAATATTGTCTGTCTGGCTGGGACAATCTAGAGAATTATGCATATACCTTTCCTGCAGTGTGCCCTCCAGTTGTCATTGCATGGCTGGATGAGGAGATGATTACCATGACAAGTCTGGTGCATGGTAGTGAATACAGTACATCAGTACCTGTGCTACCTCTGGATTATAATGCCCACACAAATAAACATTGGTGTACACTTATTGTGTACACTGTAATTTCTACTGGCTACTGTATACAGGCCACCAGGGTACCAAACAGACTTTATCAAATAATTTTCTTAATTTTTTAATCAGAAGTAGTATTGCCCACAGATCAAATTTTAATTGAAGGCAATTTTAACAAAGAGATGCATTGGGGTTGGCTTTCAAACATCTCACATTTCACACATCTGTCAGGACCCATTCATTGTTGTAATCACACTTTAGATTTAATACTCTCCTATGGTGTAAATGTTGATTACATTAATATCCTGCAGCAGAGCGAAGGAAGATCATTATCTGTTGTCCTGTTTAATATAATTCTGCCACTAAAGATTTTTTTATCAACAATCTACCTGAACATACCCACAACCTAAAAAGAGAAGCTTGGAAAATAGAGCGAAATTGGAAGCAAACTAAACCTTTAACCTCAGAGGTATTTTGTATAGCATGGAGAATATTTCAAACTACAGAAAGGCCTCAAATGTGTCATATCAATCACAAGTCCAATATGGAGTGCCACAGGGATCAGTGCTTAGGCCTTTACTTTTCACCATGTACATGCTACCTCTGGGAGCAATTATTAAGAGACATGGAGTTAGTTTTCATTGTTATGGTGATAATACTCAGCAGTGCTTCTCTTCGAGGTCTAACAAGACAATTAACTTCACCGAACTAACAGAATGTATAGTTGAGTGTATAATTAAAACTTAAATGACTAGCAACTTTCTGATCAGAAATGGAACAGTTTATCCAGTGTCTTCCGGGAGGTAGATACACTATGTCAGTTTAAATCTAGATTGAAGACTCACCCTTTTTAAATCTAGCCTACACATAGTCCTATGGATTTATCACTCAAATCCCTTACGGAATTGTTAGGCTGCATTACTAAAGCCTCTACAGTTTTATTTCTTTGTCTCCAATTCTCTTTCATTCCCTTACTTTGTGTAATGTTTAGGCATTTTTATTATGTATATTTTGTGTATGTAATTTTTGTGTGTTGTGTGTTTTTTATGGTAATAATTGCAAATCCCTTATATATTTCATATATTTAGTTTCCATTGGTCAAGCCAATGCTTTATTCATAAACCAACTATAAACTTAGTATCCATAATCTTGCACATAATATTTGCTGAACATGTCTGATAATTTTTCTGTTTTCGGTGTTTCTGTTTTTTAATATATCTCCCTATTATGTGTAAAGCTGCTTTGAAAGCTTAACATTGTAAAAAATGCTATATACTGTAAATAAAAGTGAGTTTAATTTAGGATATGCACCTTTCCTTTATCATGTGTCTAACAGCTTCTTACGTGGAAAGATAGTCTCGATACAATAGAGAACATGGGATTAAATTCTAACCTTAGTTCCCTTTTGAGGGAACTCGACACGTCTGGTTTGACGCTATAGGGAATTCCTTCGGTGTGACCGGTGTCTGCAGTGATTGATGCACATTAGGTGTGCTTATATTAGGACACCTGTAGAGTGTGTCATCAGCTTTGTTGTCTTCAGGAGCCATTTGTTTGTTCTGGTGTTGAAGTGTGAATGAAGCCTACAAATCATTTAGGAAATGTGTGCCTTTGTGTCAGAGGTTTCTGACACCGGAGGATACGCATAATCTATGTGTCATCTGCCTGGGCGAGGTTCACGCATGCTCAGTTCTTGAAAGAGATTAGTGCGTGGACTGAGAGGCATTTTCACTTAAAAAGCTCCACTCTCGTCTAACTATCTGTTGACAATTGTTTGAGACCAGGTCCCACCGCTGTTGAGGTACAGTGGAAAGTCTTCTCGTGGGGTTTGCAAGCTCCCTTTAGAAGTCTTTTGTGGTGCTGCGCCAGCCAGTCAATGCTAAGCACTCAGGGATCTGGGTTAGGATCCCCTCCCACGGATTGGCAGAGTGGCACCCTCCCTCTGTGGTGGAGAGGGGCAATAAGGATCCTTAGCCTTTCCAGCTGGGAAGGGAAATAATGTGTTGGATGGTGGCAGCCAGCGATTAGCTGGCTCTTGTCCAACTGCTGTCGTCCAGGTTGTGTTGGAATTGTACCTTCACTATAGGAGGTCCTCCACCCCTATGAGAGCGTCACCTTCCTGAGGTGTGGGTTGAAAGAGACTGTAACTTGGTTACGTATGTAACCTTGGTTCCCTGAGAAGGGAACGAGACACTGTGTCTCGTTGCCATGCCTAACAGGCTCCTGTCTGCATTTCCTTCAGAGAAAGAAAATGATGACACGCTCTAGAGGTGCCCTAATATACTCGTGAGTGCACCTGATGTGCATCAGGCACTACTGTGGGCCAATTACATTGGCGTGATTAGACATGAGATTCAGACACCGGTCACACCGAAGGTGTTCCCCATAGCATCAAGCCAAACAAAGTGTCTCATTCCTTTCTCAGGGAATTGAGGTTACATATGTAACCGAGAGATGTTCTCTGAGTATGAGTCTTTACACTTCACTGTCGTTCAGAGGAGCATATTATTAGAGGAAGCGATGTGCATGATCATGACCAGGGGTACATGATCTGTGCATTGGTTTTAATTAGTGTCTTACAGGGAATCCACAACACATGCCCATGTGGTGTCATAATTCCATCCGTGTAAGAGCCTCTCACACAGAGAAACAGTGTAACCCCACAGTTAAAAATAAACAGGCATAATTTGACATAATTATGCCTTAAAGCATAATTTTTCATATAGGCATAAATTATTTTGCAAAATAGGCATAATTGTTTTCTTGCAAAACTAAACTAATGATGTGTGCAGAATTTTGCTGAATGGCAGAATGGAAAATTTGTAAATTCCTTCTCCTGTTGTTCCATCTTCAATTGACCGGTCTACGTTTCTATCTCATTAACTGATAGGGAACCTATCACACCCTGTATGAATATGGTAATCAAAAGGGTTTACTACTGCTGGGTTTACTACCATCACTGTATCATCAGACTTTCACAAAACATTTTGTAAGGTGCGCTACTCTAAACATAATGCCTTAAAACATATTATATGATACATGATAAGCCTTACTAATTTTGTACTGAACAGCATAACTAATGTATAAATTAATATGATTATATATATATATGTGTGCATACACACACATATTTATAATCATGTATGTGTATATGTATGAATGTATTTTCTACATATTATTATACTACTGTAATATCTACTGTAATATTACTATATATATATATATATATATATATATAAGGACAATCTGTCATATACCACAATCTGTGCATGCTAAGCATTTATTAAGCAGGTATTTAGGAAGAAGACATACTGCGGATTTGGCCTCATACTGCAGGCCTTAACCTCCATCATGGTTTACAAAATTCATTTAAATTGACATGTAGTAGCCAGTGTTGAATCCATAAACCCCAGGTCTACTGTCAAAACATTTCACATGTGATTGAACTTGACATCTGGACCTTTCTCTTCCAATCCCATTGCCAGCCTCCACAGGAAGTCTACTCACAGCATGCAGGGCGGGAATCTGGACTTGACCCTAGAATAATACCATGCAAAAAAACTATTTTGTAAGTTAGTACCTGCTTTCTATCTGCCCTGCCACTGAATTGGACCCCTTTGTCTAACATATCTTAGCAATCCTAGCACTGTCATATTCCCACAGGGGAATCTTCATTGTTACAACAAGTTACAACTGTAATGCTAATAAGCAAAATGTTTCTGAGATATTTATGCTAAGATAGCCTTATGCTAAGAGCCCTACATTTTAGCAACCAGCGCTGTAGATGAGAACATTGCTAAACAATTAGGCACTGAATAGACATCCATGACCACATCTTTGTGATATGAGGGAAGTTATAAAATGTCTTTTTAACACTATAAAGTGTGACAAATACCCTTTGGCATCTTCAATCGCAATTGAAACCACTGAAATTTTCCCTTTCCTAATGTATTTCCAAACATAGGTTATGGGCTATGTAATATGGTAGACCAAGCTGAGAAGGTGCACATGTGGACAGCAGACCTATGGCCGCGGCTAGTGGGTTCACCACCCATCTCTCCACAAACATACAACAGGTCTGGTTTACCAACCTGTAAACCTTTCAGCTGGCCTCTTCTGTACCCAAAGTTAAAAAATATTTCTAAACCTTTCATTTTTTTGCACAATAATGATTTTTGCATATTTTTCATGGTTTTTCCTATTTATATATATTTTTTCTGTTTAAAAAGGTGTGTTAAAATGTTTGTAAAATTGCTTTGCGCATAAAAAAATCGAACTAAATAGGCATGAATTGGAATTTATTGATTTCCCTAATGTCCTTATTTTGATATTGATAATTGATATTCTCATTCTGTAGGTATGAAGTTTGTCAGTAAGTCATGTAGGTCACTGATTCCTTTAAATGTAATCTGATACATGATGTTCCGCAAATCTCTGGTGTGACTGCATGAACACACACTCTCTTATCTGGTCAGCGCATTGAGCAGCCCAGCCTGGGAGGTCTTTAATAGTGGTAGATGTCCAATTACATGATGTGTCTACAGTGGAAGATTTAAAAAACCCTGTAATTAATATTAGGAGCAACTTTCCATGAAAATTCTTGGAAAAAAATTGTGCTGTCATTCACAGAAATTTAGTTTTCCAGATCTTTACAAACATTCTGTTAACCTAAATTTACAAGACACAACACAAGTTGTGTTGTCCGTAAGACTGTAATGCATGAAAAATGGGCCTCTTGGCTATAAAGGCCTTACATTTTCCCCATCACACCCCACAAACAGAGTCCAGTAAATAATGCATCAATCATTCCACATGAGATCCTGGAAGATGTTGCTCTGCTCAGAAGGCAGCTATGTGGCTAAGTGACAGGAATATGGATGCTGTTGGTGGTAAATGAGCTTTGACGGTTTCTCGGGGTCTCACTGCACAGTCAGAGCTGCCTCCTGCGCTGCTGATAGAATTACAGAACTCTTGAACCATGTTGCTCTGACTTCCGGAAACAATTACAATGACACAGTGGGGCCACAAGGCCTGGCGAGATATATGTTTAGAGCGGTGGGGGTGTTGGGATGTTTAAAGAGGCTGAGCGGGGTGCATCCAGCCACCCACACATGTAAGGGCTGAGGAAACAGATTTTCTCTTTTTCTCTGTTTTTTGTTCTGAAAGGTTCATAGTAAAGAACTGTGATAAATGGAACAGAGTTTAATTACACAGTATGTAAGTCAGGAAAATATTACATTATAGACAGATGTCTTAGTCCAGACTCCAGTTTGCATGAACACAGAGAAACAGAATGAGGTACTGTGTTTCAGAGAAGGATCTGGAACAGATGCAAAATGACAGAGGTTCCATATATTTTATTATAGTCATAATAAAATTTACTTTGCACTAAATATTGAGTGGTTTGTTCTGAAACAAACTGAATTGCTTTGTAATTTTTTAAAATATGAGCAAAAGGAGATAAATGTCTAAAAATGTCTAAAAATGTCTAAAGTGAACTATTAAAAAAGTAACCAAAAAAATGTACATGAAAATATTATCTTGAATATCTTGTTGATTATATTGATGTATTGCTACTTAGGAAAATGAGTGTTGGGTAATATAAGGACAAGCAGAGTGAGGCATCACTTTCCCTTTATGACATGATCAGTTTACTTATTGGGATTCATTGTTTAGGTCATAATCAGTTTGAATCTGATTCTAGCTCAGTTTGTTTTCTGCCTAAAATTTTATTTGTGGCAAAATCACAGAATTGGCAGAATTCGTAATGGTTCTGTAGGGAAACATTTGGAGTTTTCCCCAATGGAGGGTCACCAGTCTCCTGTGCAGGACTGGGGGCACAGGGGCAGGGTTTGGGTCAAAGGTCTGAAGAACCTACTCATTCCATGCTGCCCTGGCGCCTGCTGGCAGGAGCCCTCAATTTGTAAAAGGCAAACTCTGACCTCTGGGGCTTCCCTGGCAAAACACAAGACTTAAACATTACCAGGCATCCCCAAAAAGGTCAGCTTAGAGTCCACAGACAGCGCCCACAAGAAGAATTAACCAACAATTCTACAAGCACAGTCCATAATAACAGAAATTATATGTCTATAGAGAAAAGGGCAATTTTGTTTTGTTTCTCTGAGAGGACTGGTTCATTCAGCAGACCTTATTAAAATAAATTATATACACAGTTCTTTAGGGCTTTATTCTAGATTGATGTGCCTAATATATTTTGAACAGGGTGGCACACCCAAGTGCTTAACACTATGACCTGTCTGTCTGTCTGTCTGTCTAGCTCTAAGTGAATGTTGTTAATTAGTATTACTCAGTACCTAAATAAATAAGTACACCTTAACAACACCTTAAAATAGTAAAAGTGTGATAAAGTATAACCAGATTATCACATTAATTTTCTGAAGAGCATGAAAGTCTGTCATCAATATAGACTTCAGCTCCTGGGTGGCACTAAAATAAAATCTCAAACAGAGCCACAGTATGTCAATGTAGCCTACGGTTACTTTATCTCCACACATTGGAGGTCTGTTGCATCAGTCAGCAGTTCATCCATCACAGAGGCCTGTTGCAGTGACACAGCTCCGCTGATAAGGTTTGAGCAGCGAGATGAATCTCATACACACTGACTATAGCTCAGTCTATATATTCTACCTCCTGCTTCAATTATGTTAAAGAGCAATTATCACAAGAAACGGAGCAAAGCCTCTAAGAGTGTAATTATGGTTCATTTCTCTTAAGCCCACCATCCTTTTCTGAACTAGTATACCCATACAGGTAGGGAAAGCAAAATTTCTGAAGTCCCCCTGCATTTATGTCAGGCCTCTGATCTGTCTCGCTGCTTTGTGCTTTCAGTGGCCAGGATCCCCTGGTCTGATTTGGCACAGCTGGAGGAAGAGACTGATCAGAACTGGGCTGGTGCAGACATAGCTAAAGTAAACAGCCGCAGTGGCTGGGCAGGCAGTTAGCAGCCCTCGGACAGATGATTGGAGAGCATGTGTGGACCACACACGCAGGCATGCAGTGAAGGACCACACAGGGGCTTGGCTGATGGGGGGAGCTCGGGGGCCCTCAGCACGCAAATGTACAGCCCATCAATATGGCACTCCTATGGGTAGAAGAGAGCCCCAGGTCAGGGCTTGGCTTACAGAATGTGTGAGGCACCGAGGATCTACCATTTGTGTAAAGCAAGACTGCAGAGAAAGGAAAATTGTTTTTTTTTTTGTTGTGGCAGAAATCAACTTTCATCTCATAATGCAGAGGAGCTTAGGGTAAACACAAACAGGAAGCAGTTCATAAGGACGTCATTCTCCTAGACTCATGATGAGGCTCTCAGTGTGCTTTTAAACCCAACCAGAACACAAAACATGCCATGCCAAAGAGGCTAAAGAGAAAAATATTTATATATACATATATAAAGATAGATATATTTATATATAGATTTAAACATATATATAGATATCTTAAAGGTTGACATTAAGTATAACATATTTTATTATTAATCTTTTTTTAGGCTCTAAAACTCTTTTTAACTCGTTTAGTTATAAAGGAAAGTGTAGGAAAATCCCCTTAGCCCTCACTGGTTCACTTTTTTAAAGAACAACTATTTAAAATAAATATTTACAAATTCATTTAAACCTAAAAAAAATAAAACATTTTTGGACTTTTAAACTTTAAAAATAAATGAAAGTTATGATGTATATTCCACATCTCATTGAACTAATGCAACAAACAAGTGACAATGAGACTGAATCACATTTCCAGTTATGAAGGTCATAAGTGTCAGGTACGGTGAGGACCCAAGTGCAGACAGTCTTAACAAAAATCTTTATTTAAATAAATACTCCCACGAGAGGACAGAAACAATAACCAAACCAAAAGCAAACAAACAATGTCCATGTGCTTCCACACAAGCTACACAGAGCATGAGCTTAGATCCTGACAAGATACAAGAACCATGACTAGCACTGATCAAGATCCAAATATCATGCTCTGACACAAAAAAGGGCTGTCAGGATCCTGGCACAAGAATTTAGTTTAAAAAAAACTGACAATAAGATGGCCATTGATATGAAGTGAAATGATACTGGGATCAGTTTTCCCTCAAAACACTACACTGCAAATATTACCATTTTAATAATTTTAATTGAATAATTGTATTATTATTATTATTTCATTAATTAAATTACATTTTAATTTTTGTATTAAATTTTATTAAATTAAGAAATATAAAATTAGAATTATGCAATAAGTAAATAAATCATTGTCTTTAATGGTCTCAGATGTTTTGAAACTGTTATATGAGTGCACAGTATCTGTGCACTGAAAATGCAGTGACTGATTTCCCCGCTTCCTCTCTGGCCTGTCTCTTACCCTTTGAAAGTGAAAGAAAGTGACATGTATTTGTCAGTTACGGTTACCCATAACCGAAATGTGACCTCTGCATTTAACCCATCCTTCATGAGGAATGAACACACACACACCCAGAGCAGTGGGCAGCTATCACTGCAGCGCCCAGGGAGCAATCGGGGGTTAGGTGCCTTGCTCAAGGGCACTTCAGTTGCTACCTGCCGGTGCTGGAATCAAACCAGCAACCTACTGATTACAAGCCTGACTCCTTAACCAGTAGAGGAGTCACAACTGCCCCACTCCACAACTGCCCCTTTGACCCCTTTTATGTAAGAGAAAATAAGAAACAGCCACTTCAAAAATGGCCTTAAAACATGTAAATCATGCATAGCATATCTGAAATGTAACAAAGCCTATTTGTGACGACAGCAGTGGCATACAGGACAAAAAAGTAAACCCAAAACATAAAACAGTTAAACTGCCTGCCATCAACATCACACTTTTCATTTTTGTTTAAATGCAAGTTTTTATGGTATGTGTTCATTGCTTGATGGTATTGAGTAGTTTATCCCATTTTTCTAAGTAAAGGTTATAGCATTTAAAATACGGCATGTACATCAAGTTACATCTTATATAATAAATATAATATAATAAACATAGAGTTACCATTCATTGGTGTGGACACTAATATAGCTATATTTATAGTTATAATTTTTGGTGTAAAAATGCCTTTACACTAGAATAATTTTTGCAGATGATATCCTCATCCCTGTGATGGGCAGACCACCAGTCCAGGGTGTGCTTCTCTGTCTCTGCCAGAGAGAGCTGCGATGGGCTCGCACAGGGATAAGCAGTGTAGAACTCTTAAATCCTTCACCAAAAGTAAAAACCATAAAACTAATCTGGCCAATGGGTTGACTATACCATCAAGGTTATTTTAACTAAAGGTCTGTATTGTGTAAATCCGGATATTTATATTTTATATAAATCTCAGGTCAAGGGAATTTGATGTGTGTTTTAAATGTTCTAAATGTATACAACTTGCCAGGCCAAAGCAGTGGCTGTATAGACACGCACGTATTGAGGTGTATTTGCTTCAGGAGGACTGTACAGGTCATTAGTGTGTGGGTGTATCTGGACAGTGTCAGCCTGACCTGAGGGGAGTAAATGGTTCTCATCACACTTACTCCCCCTCTGCCACCTATCGAGAGAGAGTGAGAAAGAGAGATGTTGATTCAACACCTCTGTTGTGCACACACTTGAGGGGGTACAGCTGGATCATACAGTAACATACACAAACCCACCCTTTTAATCTCACATGAAATATGGCTACTGCTCTATTCAGCCAAACACACACTTAATGTTACACCTTACTCACAGTATTGCTATGAAGGCCCTCAGGTCCTCAAATATTTTCCTGACCATTACATTTCTTAGTACTGACAAATGTGTGTTGACCTCAGTGGCACACAACAAAATTCAAGAGGGATAGAGTGGTCAAGTTTTTTTTTGGAAAAAAAACAATAAAATAAAAATAACTCTGTGACGTGCGTGAGGGTTCAGGTGAGTAAATGGAGCGGGTGAGTAAATGATTGTTCTTGTAGTGGGTTTGTAGATGGGACGAGAGTATATTCCGAGAGGAATCGATGCTGGAGAAACCATTAGGAAGTTGCCGTGTGGCGTTCATGAGCCTGTTGCTCAAAGTGAGATCAGACGGCGTATGCAGGTGAGGCGTGTGCTTAAGTACAGTAGTGTGATGATTAGTGACGTGCAGGTGTGTGTAATCTGTATTCTGGTGATGGTGCGCGCTGTGGTTGTGAAGTAAGAGAGCCTAGCTCGTCCGTGACAGTACCCCCTCCCCCACGGCCTGCTCCTGAGGGCCGCGGACCCCGTCTGCGTGGTGGTCGACCTTTTCCAAGAACTGGCTCCAGTAGTTCTGGTGATTGTGGCAGAAGGTCTGAAGGAAGCACCCAATCTCCTGTATCTTGCATTCCATCTGCCCTTTTGACTGAGGATGGTACCCTGAAGATAGCATTACGAAGATAGGCTTAGGCATCTGACACCTAGGAGAGTGGAGAATGTTCGCCATACCCTTGAGATGAACTGGGGTCCTCTGTCCGATACAATGTCTTCTGGGATGCCGAAATATCTGAATCAACTATGACCAAGATGCAAGTCTTACCAGACGAGAATGGCTGTGAACTCTGTGATGAAGTCCACTCCTAAGTGTGACCAGGGTTGATGAGGAACAGGCAGAGGCTGGAGGGCAGAGGCTTGGGCTAGCCCTTCAACAGTCTGGTGAGTGGGTGGACAATGGAGCTAAAGTTCTAAATGAAACGTCGGTAGAAGTTCATAAATTCTAGGAATCTTTGCAGTTCTTTGATAGAGGTATGTTGAGGCCACTCACACACAGCCGTGACCTTCCCCTCATCCATCTGAATTCTATGTTCACTGAGGATGTATCCCAAAAACGGCACTGACGACTGGTGGAATGTGCATTTGTCCGCTTTGGGAAAGAGTTGATAGTCTCTCAGGCATTGGAGGACCTCCACAACGTGCATGTTCGGCCATGCTCCGGGAGTAGATCAAGGTTTTCCACTCGTCCCACCTACGTATCCGGATAAGGTTATACGCGCAAGCTCCTCTGAGTTTGAGTGGTTCCAAGGCAGCAGGGACGAGGGGAAGTGGAAATCGGAACTTAACAGTGATGCTGTTGAGGGCTCTGTAATCAGTACATGGCCGCAAGCCTCCGTCCCACTTGGTGACAAAGAAGAAGCTCAGAGCAGCAGGGGACTTAGATGGACGAATGTATCCTTGTTGAACAGCCTCTTCAACATACTCCTC
>JAZGTK010017956.1:0-12054 GCA_036877625.1 Ambastaia sidthimunki
AATGTTATGGCTGAAGTGGTTTTCGGTAATGATAGCCTGCACATATAGGAGAAAGACTTCCTTTTATGGTTAGATGCTTGCATCTAGTTTTTCTTTCATCACTGGTGATGCTGTGTGCTATCGTTTTTTGTCTTTTTCAATTCCCATGCTGTGTGACAGCTGTGTGGTAAACACCAAGGATCATTGAGCCCTCTTCCAGCTCTTACCCCCTTTCTCCAAAATATCCACAGCTGCCAGTGCACTCCCGAGGGCCAAACAAGCCTATTTCGGTTATCTGCCAATAGAAGTTCATCCCTTAGGACTATTTGCTTTGAGATGTCTGTCTGTATGTGTATGCATATTGTGAGAACCTCAGGCATCTAACCTCTACTCTGATGTTCTGATCTGCAGTAAATGTGGGACACTACCTCCAGAGAGCTGCTTCTTTAGTCTCATCTGTAGCACTGGATCCTTTATGGGTGAGTTTACTATGTGAATCTTGCATATGACATCTATCTGCACATTTACATTTCTTTATGTTTTTATTTGTGTGCTTTACCTTGTGTTTGAAGGTAAAGTGTGTAAGTTATGGACCTTTAATGG
Source organism: Ambastaia sidthimunki (assembly GCA_036877625.1). Taxonomy (NCBI): domain Eukaryota; kingdom Metazoa; phylum Chordata; class Actinopteri; order Cypriniformes; family Botiidae; genus Ambastaia; species Ambastaia sidthimunki. The sequence continues at coordinate 583 of JAZGTK010017956.1, forward strand.
CACCAAACTGAATTTGCCAAAGTATTTTTAAACCAGAAAAGGGTATTTTCCAGAAAACACCCTTTGTCTTACATTGGTAGGACAAACTGATAGTCCCACCCTAAACCCTTAGTGGTTGAGCCAATGAGGTTGTTGACGTTTTGGGGTGAGTGTGATTCTCAAAGTTTGATGACACTGTCTATCTTTACACAATCAACTTAGCTGGATTACTTGTCACTGCATATAAAACCAGGATTTGGAAATCATGTTTTGGCATTGAAGAAATTACACACTTTGCTTTTAATTTCACATTGTGGCTGTTAGTCCTGTAAAAGACTGAAAGAAACAGAAGACTGTTTTTGCCTTTTTTCAAAGTACAAATATCTAAACATCCTTAAATATATATTTACACTACATAATTAGCATGATTGTGTAGGATAAGACGTGTTAGAGAACAGATGTTTCTGGTGAAGGTGATTTTTCTCACCCCCATGGCAAAGTATAAGAACTGTATTTCTCTGAACATCTTATCTTACACGGTTTTTGCTTCTCGAGAAAATTTGTCTTATTTTAAGGATGTTTAAAGATTTTTACTAAGAATGTTACTAAGAAGAAGTAAAAAATGCTGATTAAAGAATTGTCAGACTACGGAAACACCCACTTATCTGAAGAGTCATCACACTAGATAACAAAGACTTACTCAAAAGTCTCATGGCACTTTTCAGACTCACTGCAACAGATTATATGTTTGCTGTAGTCTCTGTTTCCTTTGAGACTGTCGGTTACAGCCAAACGCGAACTATGCTGCAGGTCTGTGAACTTGCAGGGACTTGTAGAAACTCATTGGTTCACCGTGACCTTTGACCTGAGTGTCTGGGCTTGATGGTGATGCTCATGCTGAGAGCTGAAGGGCTGTATTGTTGTATCAAGTCCTCCACCCTGTGTACCTCTAAGTGAGAGTGTTCTCCTGCTGTGAAACTCTGTATCTGCCTGTTTGCATAAGGAAGTTACTGTTGTTCATTCAACAATACAAGAAAGTGCTGTTTTTTTATTCTTTTTAAGGTGCGTTTTATGTAATACTTATATCAAAGAGAAACCTTCCATTATGTTACGTGATTTATTGCATTGCAATTCCAGGACAAAAAGGTCTTAAAGTTGTTTAGACAAAAAAGTTTACAGAACACGGCACATAGAGATAAACATTCCAACACCCCAAAAAATGCATGCAGACTGTCCGATCAAAGGTGACTAGCGGTTCCCTAGGGCTGCATTGTTTTCCAAGTGACAGGTTATATAATACTCAATGTTCCTGAATCTGATCATGGTATTAGTGCAAAACATCTTTCAACGTAGTAGCACTGTAACTGTGTGGAAACAGGGTGGAGGGGTCACAGCAAGAACTGACCAAAGCTAGTTTTGGCTCCCAAAGACCTTGTGATAGAACTGTTCCTCACTTACATGTATGCTGTATGTTTTCATATTTTTTACATAATTACATAGAATAAAAATTACAAAGAAAGTGTAGTTAACATGAATAAAAATGACCTAATACAATGACTTAATGACTTCTCTTATTTAGAACATCCTTAATCTAATTAGTTGGAGAAATTTGGGCACTATGTGATCTATGTGATTTTGTTAATGTTATAACACTATCTTCACTAAAGCAAAATCTCATACTTGTTTTTTACTTTGTGTGTGTGTGTGTGCCTGACAGGCTTTGACAGGCTTTGTGTCATCCTAAAACAATATTTCAAGCTACATTCACTTGCACTTCCTGCTGCCCATTAAGGTTTTATTCCTTTGACTGTATAAGGCTCTGTGTTTTGGTTGTATTGCTCTTTTCATTGGTTTTAATAAGACTGTTAGTCAGCACTCTGTGTGACTGAATCTGGTATGTTCTGTCTGTGGCATTCATAGGTTTTCACAGTATGTTCAGTTACAGCGGTGCTATATGTGACCCTATTAATCCTGTTGACATCAACCCAATGACGTATTCAAGGCCAAACACGCATCTCATGCTTGAGCAATCCAAAACATAAGAGAGGCACATTTTTAGTAACGCTAAACAATGACATTAATGTAGTGCGAGTTTGGAGTTTAACATGGTTTTATTTGTCTCTGAGGAGTTGTGTTCGCTACATCACAGAATAATAATGGCCCACATCCAATTGACACCATGTGTTTCTGAGTCCCCACTTATGTGTCCTGGATTCTGAAGCTGAGAGCTTATTTTCAGGAAACGCACTTACAGACACACTTGCACACACGCAAACCTGAACACCTAAACGCAAACAGAAATACAGTTAAAAAGACCTTTCATTACTCCTGTGGGCTTCCATTACGCTCAGCTATTATAGGGATGTCCAGGGCATGAGCGGATGAAGTTTACTATGTCCAATCACTCTGTTTCAGTATGTAATAAGAAGGTATATTTAGACATTCACAGATTGCTATTTATGCTGAACTTGCATTGTTTCCTGTGCCCGTATCCACTGAGAGACTAATTCATAAGAGAAAAGTCAACAAGACTGTTTAGTGGATGCTTGTGTAGGAAGAGTGCTGAGAGCTACAGCTATTATGATCCACAGTTTGTGTTGTTATACTGTTTCAGCTGGAATTTATTAAACACAGTTACTCTTGTTTGCCTGTAGACATGTTGGATTTTCCATACTCGTAACTTCTCCTGAACTGTTACAGACACTTTACTACCACAGTTACATACAGCCTATTACATGTAAAATTGGCTCTCCACCCTCATTCCGGTCACCAGAATGTTTTGTTTTGGGAAGTATGGTATGCAGGTATTTGAACTTGCTTATCTAACAAGACTTTATGCTGGTCAACCAGCTAATTTGTGCTTGTGAACAGTATAGCTATGCTGGTTTGCCAACTGGAGCAGCACTAACAATGTAAACCAGGCCAGAAACCTTAAACGGAAACCTTAAAGGGCAAACTCTCTTGTTTAGGTACAGTAGCTCAGCTGGTAGAGCGGGGCATCAGCAACACCCAGATCATGGGTTTAATTTCCAGTGAACACGTATACATGAATTTACGGGGAACATCTCACACCGACATACTGTGTAGCAGTGACATGCTGTAGGAAAACATTATTGTTAATATTTGTTGCAAACTTTTTTTTAATGTATATTTATACATCGTTTTACCTGTTCGTTTTGAACTTGATTCATTTTATGTTTGTCAGTTGTGGTCACATTTTATAATTAAAATTAAAATAACAAAGCCCTTCTCTCTCTTGCTCCATGTCTCTCTTCACACTCAGTGATGGTAATCGTGTTGCTGCGTTATGCCCATGTGATAGAGAAGCACCAGAACTGTGTGTTAAACACAGCAAGTCTCTCCACTGGCTGGATCTGTGCTGCAGGACTCATCATGGTGGGCAACTTCCAGGTACAGCATGACCCTTAACTCTTCTATGTTTGCTTATAAATGGCTGTGTACACAGGAACTCTTTCCAGGGACTTCAGAACACTATTCTATAGACCTCTGTTCTGTTGAACACACATTGGCTTTTTGCAGAAATACTCTGGTATGCCCTGGTTGACTGTAGATCTAAAATTATCTGCATAGACTTGTTTGAATTCCATGCTGGTGCTGGCTGGTTTGTGTTAGTTTGGTGCTGGTTTACCTTGTAGACCCATGTGCGTCCTTATACAAACAATATACTCAAGCACAAATATATGTATATCTCTCAGTCTGAGGATGATTGGTTTATGTTAAATATATCTTGAAAAGGCTGTTCCTTTATCTTGTGTCGTTCCTGATTCGTTATAATCCTGTTGTAATCTGGGTCCTCCTGGGTAGATAAACGTTGCTGTTAGGAGATTTAGAAGGCCATAAACTCCCTCATGCAGAGCCCTGCACTCCTCCGAGCCCTGTAAAGCCAGCATCCTTAACCTTTATTTTTGAATCAACGTGAGCCCGTGGCGGCAGTGTTTTTGCAGGTTGAAATGTTTGGATAATTTGGCTGAATGCCCAGATTGCTAGCGACGTGGGGAGGTCGGCTAACAGGGCATCACTGGGCTGGTTTTTAATGGGCTGGTTGCCATAGATACGGGGGAAGACAAACCATTCTCTTGATAATGTAAGCGCCCCTGTCTTAAGTATGATCCTGCATCGAAAGCAATGCTATGTGTGTGTGCGCGCGCGTGCGTACGCAGGTTCAGACAGGTTCACACTTATCTCCTTCACTGAAGCATGCTGTGTTTATATCTTTTTGACTTTTATAGGCAGGTGTTATAGAAAGAGCATAAACCTTCGTCCTTGCAGGATTATGAACTTATGAATTCACTTTATCAGCTACTTTAGTCAGTCATTTTTTTGTAGCTCAGTTATTTTGCTGCATATCTGAAATGTTTTAAGTCCTGCACAGCTGCTCCTCTGCATTTCACAAGTTTACTTAATCAGCTAAATGACCATTGGTTACTTTTTTGTAATTTATGTTCCAAGTTGGTTTAAGATGTCCACTGTGAATATTGTCCCGTTACTAAGTTTTTCATGAACTTTCCTTCAATAAATAAAATTTTACTCTTAAACACCCTTACAATTGTTTAAAACCCTTTGAACATGACGATATTTTGAAGATTCTTAAACCCTTTCTCGTAGTGAACAAGGGCTGTTAACATTCAAACAGAAAAGTCACCATAAAAGTCTGTGTAAACTTCTTCAAGTCTTCTGAAGCCAAGCAGTGGTGTCAATTATTCACCATTATTATTAAATAATAATGAAACATATTAAAGCCATTATTCACTGATAAAAAGTTCTTGATTTAAACAAAGATCACAGAAATTTTGATGTTTGATTTACATCCAACCATAGTGATCATATTTGATTCAGTAGTACTTTCTATGTGCTTTTTAAAGTTAAACAGTTAAACAGACCAACAAAATACTGTATGTAAAAGATCTTTGTAATTATTCCTCAAAAACAGTGACATAAGTCAATAATAAAATACAATTATTTATTCCTCCTCATGTATTTACTAAGCAAACTATTACTTGGAGTCATTACAATACAAGGACCACCCGCACTGTGTAGAGAGCAACATTGTGTACTGAGCAGAGAGATCCATGTTTGGAACATGTGAAGCCTAATGTCCGTTAGGTCACGTTTGGCCCTCCCCACTCTGGTCCTCTGTTTTCCTCCATCTGTAGGCTGGAGCTGGGAAAAGAAAAATGAAGCAGTCTGCTTTTGAAGCCCCTCCCTCTGCTCTGTTTGTGGAAGGAAAACGTGTATGGAATGTTCCTGCCCACTGCCTGCCACATTGTGCTCCAGAGTCAGGCCTTTATTGGGACTCGCTGACATGTGGAGAGGGATGCTGCTTGCCAAATAAAACTCCCTTGGCTTTGGAGGAGAACAAGCTGCATGCAACAGCTTTTTTGCTCATCTCTCTTGTTGGGGAAAAATGTGTTAAGTTAAAAGTTCCATGTCCCTTAGATTTGAGGTTATTTGTGAACTGTACTCCTGATGATAAAATTCACTTTTAGCAGATTTACATTTATGCATTTTAAACATTTGTGCTTTTAAATATACAGAAAGGGAAATGCAACAGGGCAGAGGTTGAAAAATAAGAGGGCTATGTGATGTCAACCAAAAAGAAAAGTTGTTTTAGAGGTGGAGCAAGTTTTTATAAAAGATTTCAAAGACAAGATTTCAAATGTTTAAAAAAAAAAAAAGTCAGCTTGTCAGTACTTTCTGCAAATTTAAAAATCAAGACATACTGATTTCATTGCCAACACTTAAACCTCCCAAAAAGGGCTTTGTTTGAGAAGGTAGAATTGTTACATCCCCTTTTTCAAAATTCTCTGAAATAGAGGGAAATGAACTGGAAACATGGGTGAATGAGTCACAATGTACCAAGCTGTGTGTGTGCAGTTCAGAGCTACTATGAACTGACAGGCAGAAGGGACGGAATGAGCACGTGGCCCGAACGGCACATCTGTACCTCATTAGCAGGCCTGCCTGCCCTTCTGGACCATTCCACCATTGCAGTGTAGAGTGACGCCCATTTTTGCCATTACTACCATCAGGGTACGGGAAACCACGTTATGTAACTCTGGTGATGTTGTTGCAGTATCTGAGATTAGTTAGAGTTTAAACATTCTGATTGCCTTAAAAATCATTTTGTTTGAGAAATTCTCTGGTGTGGTTCCACAGAAAAACAGAAGGTAGAGGCACTGAGGGAGTTATCTGGCTGGAGGTCACTGAGTGTGTTCTGTCTTAATACAGGTGAAGTATGAGTGTGCAGGTGTGTGTGGGCCTCCCTCAACTGTTTCTGCCTGAACTTGTTGAGAAAGTTGTACCATGTTACTCCTCTGCTGCTTGGTCAATATACTGACTGCTTTTTTTCTGCTTTTTTACACATTACAAGACCAATTACTGCTGCTGTTGGACTTACTTGAGGGAACCCCTGAGAAATACATGGTGTCTCAAAAAAGACACGGCTGTGCAGTGTATTGTTTGGTATTTTATCAGTTATTTTATATAATGTTATAGATTAACATTCTGACAGTCAATACTCCTTATTCCTTGCACTGATACAGTGGGGATTGGGATATGTGTAGATTGTAGATTCCTGGTTTTTGCTGGAGTTTCTGTAGGCATATGTGCATTTTTACGTTTATATGTGAGTGTGGATGTGTGTTTGTGTGGTCCCCTATAAACATTTAACTGCACCCAGACGCTTCACTGGAAAGCAAGTTTCTTGCTTAAAATTCAATAAATGAATCATTCTGGATAAATACACCATGATGCGCTTTCTGTATTAGAATAAAATTGTGCGTGTGTGTTTGTGTGTATGCGCATGGGTTCTCTCTTGGTCCTGTAGGCCTCACAGGTACTGCCTGCCACAGCAGCAGATGTAGCATAGTGTAGATTCCTCCTGTCAGCCTGTGAAGGTCTTTTCACACACATTCTCAGGGCAGAGGAATGAGACCCTGATGAACAACAGAGGAAAAGTTCCACATGGACATGATAGACTCACTTAGTTAATCCAAAATTGTTCTTAAAAGATTTTGAACACAAAGCACAGCTAAATGTTTGTATCTAAAGTGTGTGTGTGTGTGCTGGCAGCCCAAGGCATGAGAAATTTCACTTCAGAACAAAGACTGTAATTGCTGTGTGCTGGTTCTTCTTGGAAAACTATATAAATTGTTCAGTCTGAACTCAGGTGCAGGTGAATGAAGTGGACAGTGATTGGCTTTTAAACTTTTGTACAGCATTGAATCTGTGTGAACAAACTCTGCCAGTAACTATTGTATCAGTTAGCAGTTCACATGACCACTGGCTTCTTCATTGTGTATTGTGACTGTGCCTGTTACCCACATGACAAGCATGCATACTACTGCTTCCTGTCCTTAAGACCCATTGCATACCCCTAACACTACAGAGCTGAGAATGTGTCCTTGTATTTTGACAGTGTAAGTGCAGAGAACAGCAACTCAACAGAAGTGAAGGGGAAGTCTTTGCCTTAGGGGAACATACTCAGATAAACACTACTTCTCTGACAATACCTGCATGATTTATGGTTCCAAAAGTTACTTATACAACTTGATACTTTGCTTTTGTTTCTGTGTAAAAACGGAAGTAAATAAGAGTATAGTTTCATTTTCAGCTGTGGGGAAAAAAGAAATTATACATTGTGTGGGCACTCACAATTCAGCCTTATAAATATACTAAACAATGTTTTAATGAAACTGTAAAACTTCCAAAGGGTTTCTGTGCATGTTAGCAGGAAATATATCATTACATCAGTACAATGACATATCAGTTAAATAACAGATGTGTGTTTTGAATAGAAAACGGTTGTATGGCAAGCTTGTGAAACAAAATACGAAAGGATAAATGATGAAGCTGTATTGTTGTCACAAATTCAATACTTTGTATGATTAATTTAGTGATCGTCATGGAGTTATTGTCTAAAGAAACACAGTTAGTATTTTGTTTTAAATGTCTTTCGGCAGTCCAATGAATAAGGAGTCAAAAAGATTGTGATCAAGATGGATACAGTTGACTGAGATTTTCCATGAAAAGAGAATAATCATACTGCACAAAGAATACACACTGCAAATAAATAGTGAATAGTGTGGTATTGTGCCATTTCAAACACAGCCAGTGTGTTTGTGTGGAGTGTAGCTGTGGCTGTTCTGCCGCCCTCTGCTGGTGGTGGAGAGAATCGAGTTTAGGAGTTGTGAGATGTGCCATTGTAAACTAACTCCTCTGCCTTCACCACTCAGACTATTGACATACAGAAACATTGAGTACAGAAACACTTGCAGCTATAAAAATGGAAAATCTATTTGAACAGAGGTTTCCGCTTATGTCCCAATGTGTTCCATGACAATTTTGGGTTGTGGTTTAACACAATCTGTGACCAGATTCAGGACTTACTGTTCTAAAATAATATTTTCCTTGGTAGTTCTACCCCACCCTTATTTAGCTTGAAGCACAAAAAGCTGGTCATATTCATAATAAATGTGACATTATGTAAACGTGGAACTCTTTGTGAGTAAATTCTGTTCAAGATAAACCATCAGGAAAGAAGATTCAACATGATTACAGCACATGTCTATAAAATGTCGTGTGCTGAATTTGATGTCCTAGTGTTGTGTTTGTTGCCATAGGACTCATATGGATGTTTGTTCTGAACAGTTTAGAGTATCAGGCTTTAGAATGTGTTTGGGAGACAAATTAAGAACAGTAAGAGGTGTTAAACAACAAGCATTTAGGAGCAGGTTTATATGAGATTCATGTGAAATTATACACCTAAATATTTGCATGTCTACAGCACTTTTAAATATATAGATTTTAAATTTTACATATATACAAAATAGTAAATATAAGAACAATTGTAGTCAATAGATGTAGTAAATGTCAGAAAATGACTTTCAGTGGATACAGCAAAACACTTCTAACCATTCTATACTGTCATGTATTGTGTATTATGTTCTTGTTGCTATGTTCTGATGTTTTATTTACAGTGTATTTCTTTAGTTGTTGAAACAAACATGCAAAAACAACAAATACATAGTGTTTTGTTTCACTTTATTAAACCATAATTTTTAATTTTCACAAATTAAACCATATTTCCAGTGTATAATCCGTTGTTTTGTATTTACATACTTGTGTCTATGTATAGTTGTGAATGTTTTAAATGTGGATATACACTTTCTGATGCGTGTCATTGTGTTACAGGTGGATAATGCCAAGGTTCTTCACTATGTCGGAGCAGGTGTGGCCTTCCCCACTAGTATGCTGTTTGTGTGCCTGCAGTCTGCCCTCACCTACCGCCTGGCCAAGACACAGGGAGATTTCAATATGGGCCACCTGCGTCTGTTTATGACCCTGCTGGCCTTTGTAGCCCTGGTGCTTAGTATCCTTGCCATTCTTATACAAATACAATGTTATTTTTTCATTGGTAAAATTTATTGCAGCAGTATCAGTTAATTATTTTTGGAATTTATGAGATTTATGTGCTATGCTTCAATTTTCTCATGTTCTGCATGACATTTAATCACTTTCAATCATTTAACCATGTTTTTAACCCTGTTATTGTTTTGCATTAATTATGCTAAATGTAAGTTGCTAACCACAAACCAACATTTGGTCCTAAAACTATCGAGCCCCTACAAAGAAATAGTTAAACTAAGACAATTTTCAACCCTGTTACTGTTGAAGTTTATTTATTGTAACAGTACTCCCTATGATTCCTTAACTAAACGATCCTCCAGGTGGCATGTTTTTCGTTCAGGAGAGTTTTGTCCTGCAACACGCATCAGCCATTTTCGAGTGGGTCTTCTGTGTCATCATCATGCTGTTCTACGGCACGTTTGCTTTTGAATTTGCTGGAATATCCAGTGACACAATGATGGTGCTGGCCCGCGGGCAGTCTCTACAAACTGCAAGCCGAAACCACAAAATAGAGTCGCTTAGCATGGCCAATCAGCACCAGCCTGAGAGCTTGTCTATACTGTAACCTCATTGTCCTACAGTATACGTGTCTCTCTGTCAATGCTAGAAAAACTTCTTTACAAAATGACTTCTTCAGAGGGAAAGAAACAGAAACTAGACTCTCACAAATCAAACTTTTACCAAAGAATCCACCTCAGACTTTGCACATTTTTGAGAGACCAAATCTACACCATCTAAACTGTTTTACTTTAGTTTCTGGGGACCTTTGAATCTAGCAGCTGCCCTGATGAGAAAGGTTTGTCAGTTGGATGTGTTGGAGATTCTTACAGATCTCATCAGTATTTTGTATTCCTGGATAAAAACAAATACAGACTGTTAGCTGGAGAAGCTAGAAGAGTGAGACTGCATCAGTGATGTAATGAACCAAAGGCTTCTGCCCTCAACAGCACTCAAGTGTTTTATCATAGTGCCTCAAAACAAATGTTATTGTGCCAATCCAGACGTTGCAAGACAATGAATCAAAAATGCTGATTGTTGCCTTATGTTTTTTTTAAGGCAGATATAGAATGTTTCTTTTCATGCATCTCTAATCTTCTAGCTGACTGATCAAGGTGTTTCATTTCGCCCTGGTCACATTATGTCTACAGTGTTTCTGTTCAGGAGACTGTCAGTACCAGTGTGCCTTAAAGAACCAACAGCTATTTAATAAATGTATACATCAATAACCATAAATAGGCTCTGAACAGGCATGTATTTTATGATATGCAGCAAATATTAATACTGATTGTAAAGCAAAGCTGAATGAGGTCAGCAGAAACCTTATACATAACAGGCGCACAAGCTGATCGCATTAAGTCGCCACTAATTGGTGCCATTTCAGAATTAATGTTAAAAGCTATGAGTATTGCTGTATGTTGTGACCAAATGTAATCGAATAGAGAAGATGTATGACCTGTAAATATAATTACAAAGTTTCCTCTCCTATCACAGTGGGGATCACGAGGAAGGTTACAAAGTGTCTAGTAACGAAAGACTGAAAAGCCCTTTAAGATAATAGGTCGTCGCCCTCTGGTGGCTAGTTTGATATATTCACAGACACGGGCTCACAAATTGATTTGCAGCAGGACTGCAATTTTCTGATTGTTTAAAACAAATTGTGACATTACAAATTTGTTATGTTCCTGAGTCATTATCAAGGAGTGTTAATATGTCTGAATAAGAGTCATGTTTGTGTTGCCTTTCCATATATCACCATCTAGTGCTACCACTGCTGTTCCAAAGATGTATTTTATGTAATTTTAGCTTATTAGTTATTAGTAACTCTGAGATCATGCTATCAGGATCTCAAATTCTGTCATGCACATTACCAATAATTTTCTTTCAGTGAGTCTATGGTGTTCAAGCAGATGAGTAAAGGTTTTACAATTTCCATTCCTTGTTTAGAGCAGTTTATGATGTAGCCAGTGACCTTACGTTTTTGCTGTAATAGCATTATATTTTGTTGGCAACAGCATTATATTTTGTTGGATGTTGAATAACAGAACAGTTGAAAATTCCCCAAAA